>WBNM01008103.1:1514-11913 GCA_013399055.1 Ramphastos sulfuratus
AAGAGGACACAGCCTCAAGCTGTGCCAGGGCAGGGTCAGGCTGGATGTTAGGAAGAAGTTCTTGGCAAAGAGAGTGATTGGCATTGGAATGGGCTGCCCAGGGAGGTGGTGGAGTGCCCATCCCTGGAGGTGTTGAAGCAAAGCCTGGCTGGGGCGCTTAGTGCCATGGTCTGGTTGATCGGCTGGGGCTGGGTGAGAGGTTGGGCTGGCTGAGCTTGGAGCTCTCTTCCAACCTGGCTGATTCTATGGTTCCAGGATGCTCCTGCTAGGGAAAAATGGTCTTCTTTCTCCTAAAATGATATATTATTTTTCCCAAGCTGTTGAGTTTTTTAGCCCAATAGATTAAAAATTCCTTCTTTTTAGCACTTCTCCATAGTATTAGTCCTGTTCCACAGCAGGAAAATGAAAGTGGTGTATTTATAAACTGTTCTCTGCTCAGCTTTTAATCTTTTCTAGTCTCAGGTGCTAGAAGTAGAGGAAATGTCCTGAAATTGTGCCAGGGGAGGGTTATGTTGGAGAGGAGGAAAAATGTCTTTGGTGCCAGAGTGGTCAGGGACTGGCAGAGGCTGCCCAGGAAGGTGGTGGAGTGCCCATGGCTGGAGGTGTTGCAGAAAGCTGTGGCCATGGCACTTGGGGCCAGGGTTTGGTGACCATGGTGGGGTTGGGTTGACAGTTGGGAGTTGATCTCAGAGGGCTTTTCCAACCAAACCCATTCTCTGATTTTATGATTCCTAGGAAAGAAGTAGCAAACAAAAGTCCTTAGGGAGAGAAACAGTGACACAGGCTCCGTAGGTTAATGTCTGTGTTGTAATTAACTTCCACCCAGGGTGCCAGCAGGACAGACCAAGCCCAAGCCCACCAAGGCCACTTGCTATGTTAGATGACAGCTTGTGCCTTGCACTAAAAAGTGTTCTCATCTGCAGACACCAGGAGATGAAGCACTGCCAATTATTTCTGAAATGCAGGAAGGGAGGGAAGACTGCTGAAGTAGTGGGAAGCTGTGAGAGCAGGAGGGGTGTGCTTGGCATTAATTCTCCACCTCTGCTCCCCACTGCTGAGACCTCACCTGGAGTACTGTGTCCAGTTCTGGAGCCTCTATTACAAGAAGGATCTGGACAGGCTGAAATGTGTCCAGAGCAGGGCCCCGGGGATGAGCAGAGGGCTGGAGCTGCTCTGCTGGGAGGAGAGACTGAGAGAGTTGGAGCTGTGCAGTCTGGAGAGGAGAAGGCTCCCAGGAGCCCTTCTTGTGGCCTTGCAGTGTCTGCAGGGGGCTACAGGAAAGCTGGGGAGGGACTTTTTAGGCTGTTAGGTAGTGACCGGACTCGGGGGAATGGATCCAAGCTAGAGGAGGGCAGATTGAGATTAGATGTTAGGAAGTTATTCAGCATGAGGGTGGTGAGAGCCTGGCAGGGGTTGCCCAGGGAGGTGGTGGAAGCCTCCTCCCTGGATGTTTTTAAGGCCAGGCTGGATGAGGCTGTGGGCAGCCTGCTCTGGTGTGAGGTGTCCGTGCCCACGGCGGGGGGTTGGAGCTGGGTGGTCGCTGGGGTCCCTCCAGCCCTGGCAGTTCGGCGGTTCCCCTGAGCGCTGGCGGGTGGCCGCCTGATGGCAGCAGAGCCTGAGCCGGCAGCGCTGTGCTGGCCCTGCAGAGGCAGGTAGGGACTGCAGCTGCCAACGCCTCGGGTCTTCGGCTTCTAGAAAATACACAGTAATAATTAATTACATACTGTGGCGTGCTCATCACACCATATGTTTCTGTGCGGAGTAAATTACATCCGTTTCACTTTAGAGAAGATAACATCACATGTGAGGGTGGCAGAGCCCTGGAGCAGGCTGCCCAGGGGGGCTGTGCAGTCTCCTTCTCTGCACATACTCCAACCCCACCTGGATGTGTTCCTGTGGGACCTGCTCTGGGTGATCCTGCCCTGGCAGGGAGGTTGGCCTGGATGAGCTTTGCAGGTCCCTTCCAACCCCTCATGTCTTGCTTTATAGCTCTGTGATACATTTGGGGGTTTGTTTTATTCCCCCCCCAGGAAGCCACTGGTTTTCATCCTACCTGTCCCTGCTGCCATCTTTCTCCCTCAGTTAGCTGAGTTAGTTCCACCCACGAGGCCAGGCCCAGTTCTCTCTACAGCTGCCCCTGAGAGGAGGTTGTAGCAAAGTGGGGGTTGGGCTCTGCTCCCTAGGCTCAGGTGATGGAAGGAGAGGAAATGTCCTGAAATTGTGCCAGGGCAGGGTTAGGTTGGAGAGGAGGAAAAATGTCTTTGGTGCAAGAGTGGTCAGGGACTGGCAGAGGCTGTCCAGGGAGGTGGTGGAGTGCCCATGCCTGGAAGTGTTGCAGGAAGCTGTGGCCATGGCACTTGGGGACAGGGTTTGGTGGCCATGGTGGGGTTGGATTGCTGGTTGGACTCAGTGATCTTAGAGGACTTTTCCAAGTGGGACCATTCTATGATTCTCTGATTCTATAAAGTCAAGGCAGTTGCCTATTTTTTCCTAATCCTTTTCCTGATACTTTTGGCCATAGGGAAAAAATAACCCTGCATTATGGAACCTCCTTTTGGGGAAAGTCAGAATATGAACATCTACACTGCCTTTGTTTTTTATGAGAAAGATGACTAAGAAGATTGCTTGTTCTAATATAGTGCCTTGAGCTGAGGAGGCAGAATGTTTGAGCTGAGAGGGATGTAAATATCTAAGGTCTCCCTTTGTATTTTAAAAAGAAATCTACAGTCTGCTCCTTATATGTCAACTAGGTGCTTGTTCTGGACTCCTAGAGGCCTATTTACTTTATCCTTCACATGACAAATCCTGAGAACTTGAGATCTGTGCAAGGTCACAGAACCAGTGAGTGATTAATTCTCTTTCCAATCAGTTTTGCTTTTTGCAGGCTTTCCACGTGAGATTGGCTCTTGCTATAGGCACAGTCCCCATTCTGCACTGAGTGTTCCAGACCCTACACTGCAAGTTCAGCTGTAATCACAGAGCATTAGAAGTTGGAAGGGACCTCCAGAGATCACTGAGTCCAACCTCTGCCAAAGCAGCATCCCCCAGGGTAGTGCACACAGGAATACATCTGGGTGGGTCTTGAAAGTCCCCAGAGAAGGAGACTCCACAACCTCTCTGGGCAGCCTGCTCCAGGGCTCCAATACCCTCACTGTAAAGAAGTTTCTCCTCATGTTAAGATGAAACCTTCTCTGTGTAAGTTTGTATCCATTGTTCCTTGTCTTGCTGCTATGGACCACCAAAACCAGATTGGCCACAGCCACTTGCCCCCCACTCCTCAGGTATTTGTAAACACTGACCAGATCCCCTCTCAGCCTTCTCTTCTCCAGACTAACCAGCCCCAGGGCTCTCAGTCTCTCTCCATAGGAGAGATCCTCGAGTCCCACAGTCACCCTCGTGGCTCTCTGCTGGACTCTCTCCAGCAGGTCTCTGTCTCCTGAACTGGGCAGCCCAGAACTGGGCACAGGATTGCAGCTGTGGTCTCAGCAGGGCAGAGCAGAGGGGTGGAAGAACCTCCCTAGCCCTGCTGGCCACACTTTTCCTGATGCCCCCCAGGATGCCACTGGCTCTCTTGGCCACAAGGGCACATTGCTGGCCCAGTCAAACAAGACAGTCCAGAAAAACATCTCTCCAAGTCTCTTTCAATCCATGCAAATACTTAGACTAAGATTCCCTGCTGGAGCACAACGTAGTGCAGAGTTTAGGCCAGGAGCTTTCTGGAATGGCTTAGATGCACAGGGACATAGGCTGGATGACCTTCAAACTCCTGTGAGGGGTGTCTTGAGGGCTGCCCTACCCCCTTGGAGCTACAGAAAGCCAACACAGTCTAAATAATAACGAGGAGTACAAAGGAGGCTCCATTTGGTTCTGAATTCTGCACAAACCAAAGCTCTTCTCTCCTGGATTGCTCTAATATGGCAGGAAGTAGTGAGGAAGACTATAATCACTAGCTGGGGGATGGTGTGAGTCAGCAGTACCTGTCATTTTGGGTAGCCAGAAGGGAACTTGTTCTGTAGTTGTTTTTGTGCACGCAGATTCCTGCACTGAACGCATACGAGTGAGGCTGTGCAATTACAAGCAAGAAGGCCTGCAGCACTGTGGATTGCCTTCCTCCAGCCTGTGATTCAGCTGCTCTGTCATGACTACCTGAGGTGTTCAAAGCTGGCAGTGCCTCACATGGCAGGCAGCAGTGCTTAATTACAGCAGCAGTGCTCAGGGAAATAAAGCCTCTGGCAGAGGAGCTCCAGTTGCTGCTGCTGGACCAGTTTAAGGCATTACCTCTCTGTGGTCTGCCCTGGTGGTCTCCTCCTGTAACAGGGACAGAACAAAACCCTCCCTTAGTCCTATGCCTCTGCTGGTGTTAGGTTTGAAGATGCTTAGCAGTATGATTTCTAGATTGCAGACCTAAAAAACAAAGAAAGAAACCTTAGACTAAGTCCAGTAGCAAGGCCCTGGTACAACTTCTCTCCACACTTTGAGGGCTGATAGACTAAAATCCCTGGAGTTGGAGCATATGTTGGCTTGAAGGCTGTGAAGTAGCCATTCTGTTTGATAAACTTAGAGGGGAAACTCAAGTTTAGGAGATGTGATCAACTCTCAGCATTCATCAAGAGAAGAGAACAGGCTTGCTGAGGCAACTGAAAATACCACATGCATTTAATCTGTGCAAAACCACCCAACAAACTGACATTCCCTGCCTGCAGAGGCTCTAGGCCAGCACATTTTTTCAGCTGGGAAGTGGATATGAGTTCTTTCTTAAGCTATTACTGTGTCCATTCTCCCACTGCAAGCAAACTGCTGACAAATGCCTGGTTTCTGCAAGTCAATCATCTGATGGAGAAAGCAGGTGAGAGTCCAGGCAGGGGCTGTTGGGACAGCTGGAGCAGGAGTGATCAGAAGGATTAACAGAAGAGAAGCAGCTCCAGGATAGTATCTGCTGAACTCTCTGTGTGTCTGTAATTCAGAATTTATTGGAAAAATAAATGGAACTCTTCTGATTCTCTCCAGAACTAATTCTGATCTCAAGACTGGGTTTGTTTTCCCATCACATGTTTCCTGGTTGCAAAAAGTTTTTTTGTTTTTTTTTTAAATCCAACTCTACCAAGAAAAATGTGCTCTGGGTTATCCTTAGATATGCACGAGCCTCACCCGCACCCACAGCTGTGAAAGTGTGGAGGGCAGGGCAGATGGGAACATGAGGACTATAGGGAGAGCCTAGCTATGGAAAGGGGAATTCTGCCTTGCCTTATTTCGTTTCAGTCAGATGTAAGAAGCTGGTACAAGCTGCGGGGAGCTTTTGGATGGGGAGAAGGAACAAGCCCCAAGTGCCTGCAGTGTCATTGCTTTCCCAGGCAGGTTCCGAGGGCTCTGCAGCAGCCATCGGACGCTGCCTGGCGGTGCACAGCGTCAGGACTCGAGTTCAGGCTGGAGGTTCTTCAACCTTAGCACGGTTTAGGAGGGACTGAGTTATGCGAGGAATGTGGTGGCAGTCTGGTGGTTACATGGAGCCGTTTATGCTGGAAAGAACCTTTGAAATCATCGAGTCCAACACTGCCAGGGCTGCTGCTAAACCATGTCCCTCAGCACCACTTCTAGACAGCTTTTAAACACCTGTAGGGATAATGATTCGGCCACTGCCCTGGGCAGCCTGTTCCAGGGTTTGAGAACCATTTCAAGGAAGGCATTTTTCTTACGCCCAACCTAAACCTGCCCCGGTGCAAGCTGAGGCCATTTCCTCTCACCCTGGCACTGGAGTAGACACCAAGCCCCAGGCAGCTGGACGGAGCTAGAAGGTCTCTCCCCTTCTCCAGGCTGAATAACCCCAGCTCCTCAGCTGCTCCTTAAGGACTTGTGCTCCAGTCCCCTCGCCACCTTTGCTGTCCTTCTCTGCGCCCACCCCAGCCCCTCAATGTCCTTCTTGGAGTGAGGGTCCCCCAAAACTGAGCCCAGTACCGAAGCTGTAGCCTCGACAGGGCCACAATCACCTCTCTAGACCTGCCGGCTCAAACTACAACAGAGGTCAGGCGAGGGTCTCGCAGACCCTTCCAGCCCTGTCAGCAGCGGCAGGCAGCGCAGAGCAGTGCAGCACCCAAACCCGAGCCGCCGCCGCCGCCACCGCCTTCCCCAGCCACGGCCCTGCTCACCGGAGCGCCACTGCTCGGGCAGTGCGCCCCCGGCCCCACAGGGGGCGCCCCAGCACCGGCCCGCCAGCAGCTGCGCGGAGGCTGGGTGCGGGGCGCATGCGCGGCGCGGGGGCAGGCTGGCGGCCGCCGCTGTCTCCGTGGTGCCGTCGCGGCCGCAGGTCCCGGATGTAGCGGCGGGCGCGTGGGGCCGGCGGAGGCTTGCCGCTGTAGGGTGCGGGCGCCGCGGGCCGGGAGGGGGCCGCTGGGGATGGGTGCCTAGGGAGGAAAGAAGCAAGCGAGGGTAAGAGTCGTCCGGAGACTTTAGCCTGCCGGCTCCCGCCGCCCCAGTAGCCTCCCCCGGCCCGTCGGAGGGGCCCCTGCCTCCCCTGCTCGTCGTCGCGTCAGGATCGCCCCGCCCTCCCCTCGCCGCGCCGGCACCCGCGTCCTGCCTCCCCACCGTCCCCATCGAGGTCCCTCCTCGGCACCGTCGGGCTGCGCGCCCTCTCCAGCCGCCGCGGGGCCCGGGCCCGCGGGGCGTCGCCGGGATGAGCAGCTCGCGGAACAACCGGGTGATGGTGGAGGGAGTCGGCGCCCGAGTGGTCCGCGGCCCAGACTGGAAGTGGGGGAAGCAGGATGGCGGCGAGGGCCATGTGGGCACCGTCCGCAGCTTCGAGAGCCCCGAGGAGGTGGTCGTGGTGTGGGACAATGGCACCGCCGCCAACTACCGCTGCTCCGGGGCCTACGACCTCCGCATCCTCGACAGTGCGCCCACCGGTGAGCGGCGGCCGGGGCCGGCTGGGAGGAGCCCTTCGGCGGGGTGTGGGGGAGAGCACCCGAGGGCCCGGCAGCGCAGCGGAGCTGCGGGCCCAGCACTGCGGGACAGTCGCTCCCCGCCCTCCCCCGGGTCGGGCTGCGCCTTTCCCTTCGGGGCTTGTTGGGGCTAAGGAGGCTACCGCCCCCCGCAGGGCTGCCCGCGGCCGTGTGCGTGTTCGTTCGTGCGTGCAGGCTAAGGCGGAGTGCGTGCATCGTGCGTGGCCCTGGGCATAGGAGTTGACTACTGTGGGGCAGACAAAGCAAAAGTGATCTGCCGTGGGGAGCCGGCGCCGGGGCTGCAGGGGGCAGGAAGGGAGCTGCGAGGGTGGCAGCTCAAGGGTTTGTTTTGGTTTTATCCCATCCCCGCCCTCGAATTTGTGTTTCAGAGCCCTTCTGTAAAATGGTGACTGTCACCGAGCCGGTGGTTGGGCTGTAGCAGCTTTCGGCCGAAGATTACAGCAAGTGGTTGCAACGGTGTTTTGTAGGCTGTACGCTGCCTTTTATCTGTGTTGCCTTACCGGCTCTCGAGTAGAGAAGGTGCTTGCTACCAAAAAAGAGTTCCTTCGTTCTTTTAATCACTTGGCTGCTGGATATTTTCTGCTTTAAATCCAGTCAGTTTTGGACAATGGGTTTCGATCCGCGCCGACAGTATGCGGCAGCCTTAGCGTTGCGAGCACTGCAGGGAAAGGTTCGTTTTAGCACCTGTTTTCACAACGAAAACTCACGAATACCGTGTTTAGTTTGGTCAGAAGTACGGTGAGGTGGTTTGGGGTGGAGGATTGCCTCCATAATGAGATGGTTGGGGGTACTCAGAGGTAGTGAGTCCTTCGTCGTGGATCTGATGGAGAGCAGAGACCATCTTTGAGCCAGCTGTGTGCACTGTTACCGAAAGGAAAATTACAGCAGCAGGGTGAAGCTAACAGACTTCAGGAGAGGCAGCACCGTGGAATTCATTCTGATTAGAAACACATTGCTAAGGGAAAAACCCAACCCAGCACACATTGCATAGCTCACCTTTGGGGTGGTTTTCATTTTCCTGTGCCTGGGCATCTTCCTCTCCCCTGGCTTCATGGCTTGGTTTTTGTTGCTTTGTAGGTGCTCTGTGAAAATGAGCTGAAAACCTTTTTTGAGGTGGACCTTGGAGCAGGAAGTTAAGAGTAGTCTTTCAGGTTGTGGATCCTTGGCTTGCAGATGTTTATGCTTTGAAACTTTACCTGCATTTGATGTTGTGTAGAAACCAGTGGGACTGCTTCTGCTTAAAACTGAGGTGTGTGCATAGATCTTGAGTACTCATTACTCTAGCTCTGCTTGAGCACTTTGTAAGCTGAGGGCATCCTGTTAGCTGCATCTGGAAACCTGCTCTTAATCTGTGCTCGATTTTAAGTTCCCAGTTTTTGTTTTGGTTGGAGTTTTTTTTAGGCTGCTTCATTTCTTCAAATTTTCATTTATATTTATAATCTTATTTTAGAATTTTAATTCCTGCTTCAGGTAGGGCTGTGTATGTTGCTGTGGGGAAAAACCTCAAACATTGCTGTTTTCAGGCTTTCCTAAAGGGTGTTTCCCGAGGTTTTTAGCCCATCCTCAGGGAAGTGCTGTGTGAAGCTACCCAGGGTTGCTTTTTGCTAGGGGAAGTTGTTTTTGTGGTCATTGCTCCCTGTAAAGCAGTAGAACCAAAAGGGCAAAGTTAATGGCTTTAGGATGCTGTTCGTTTGGACTGGCTTTGCTGCTGATCCGGTTTTATATTCTGGGGCAAATCACTTCCCTTCTAGAGCTTTCCACCTTCCTGTAATTATTTTTCTTCATGGCAGTGGCTTAGAGCGAGGGACTCTGACTTGGGGTGATAGTTTCATACTATCTCTAGGGGGTATTCAGATCATTTTGGTGTAAAGAGAGTGGGATTAGGTGGTGGAGATTTCTCCTGGTAGTATTAATGATGCTGTTGAACATCCAGAAGATGAAGTTTTGGATTATGATGCTTTTAGCACAGTATTAAATCATGACTCTTAACAGTTTAAAATGAGCACCTCTCTGGTTCATAAATGAACAGGCACAAGGTGACTACATGTTTATAGTGAGAATACACATAAAAATGCAGCAGCAGGAATCAAAATGAAATTTTCTATTACTGGGAATTCTTTTATTAGCTATTCAGAGCCAGACTTGCTTGTAAGTTCTTAACAATGGTGCTTGCAGCCAGAGCTGCTGCTTGGGTGAGTTTGAGGCTTGTGCAGCCACAGACAGGAACCCACTGCCTGGCAGAAGTGGTGTTTGAAGCTCATTCTGATGAATAAAAACCAGACCCTGCCCTCAGCTGGATACCTGTAGGTGCTTAGCTATGCATACCCCTTTACTCTGGGGCCAGGACCATGCTTCCCAGACTTCATGATGCACTGGTGATGGCAGGCTGTTAGCAGCATTGCCAGACCGTGGTAACTGTTAATGACACTTAAACAGCCTCAGTATGAAAATGTTCAGTCTGCTTTAAAGTCAAACCTCGTGGATGATTTACATGAAGGATGATTTACATGAGAGACCTGTGGCTGTTTGGTCTTGAGAAGGCTGAGAGGGGATCTTATTAATGTTTATAAATATCTGAGGGTTGAGTGTCAAAGTGAAGGTACCAGGCTCTTTTTGGTGGTACCCAGTGATAGGACAAGGAACAAGAGGTGCAAGCTGGAACCCAGAAGCTTCCACCTCAACATGAGGAGAAACTTTACTGTGAGGGTGCAGGCTTCCCAGAGAGGTGGTGAAGTCTCCCTCTCTGGAGACTTCCAAGACCCATTTGGATGTGCTCCTGTGCGACCTGCCCTGCCCTGCCCTGCCCTGCCCTGCCCTGGCTGGGGGGTTGGACTCAATCTCTGGAGGTCCCTTCCAACCCCTAATGTTCTGTGATTCTGTGATCTCTTGTAAGCTGTTTGCTCCAGAGGGAGTCACTTGAGTGAGAAGTGGTTTGTGGTAGAAGCTGTTTTATTTCTCAGTGGTGTCTGCCATGCTGTCTGTTTGCTGCCTGTTGGTGAGCATGTTTGCCCTGGCCAGCTTGTCTTCATGCAAGACAGAGCAGTTGAGAGGGGTCAGTAAACTAGGACTTGAAAAAGAAGCAAATTGTCAGTTAGAGGTTGAGTTAGACCCTCTGTAGTGGGTTCCAAATGGAGTGCATGGAGGGATGCAATAGATTAGCAGGGTGATGTGGCCACATGTAAATCATAGAATGGTGAGGTTGGAAGGGACCTCAAAGCTCAGCCAGTTCCAACCTCCTACCATAGGCAGGGACACCTCCCACTAGTAAAGGTCACTCAAAACCACATCCAACCTGGCCTTGAACACCTCCAGGGAGGTTGTGGAGCACAGAATCACCCAACGTGATCAAAGATCACGTTGGGTGATTCTGTGCTCCACAACCTCCCTGGGCAACCTGTGCCAGGGTCTCGCCACCCTCAACCTGTGCCAGGGTCTCGCCACCCTCA
>WBNM01008103.1:12157-27751 GCA_013399055.1 Ramphastos sulfuratus
TTTTTTTTTTTTTTTTCTTTTAGTGTTGTGGAAAAGAAACAGGAAGGAGCAGTTCTGAAAGCTGCTGAAGAGAAGCTCAAGGTCTGCTCATGTAACACTCAGGCTCCTTGCAGGCACTTCACTTCTTTCTGGGGATTTGCTTTCTGTACAGCTTGGACAAAAACTCCTTTGTCATCCATTTCCTCTGCCGTTGGTTCAAAGTAACAGTGTTATTTTCCTGCTTAAAATATTTACTCAGTTGCCTTTGACTGAGGAGTGGTGGTTGAGGGCCTGGGGTCAGGAAGTGGAATCTTGCCGTGGGATTGTCCTGCAGCTGCAGCCAGGAGAGCTCTGTTCTGGGTTCTGCTAATACAGAAAGTGCAGCTGCTGTCTGCTGGAGATCTGAATGGCTTTCTGCACTTGTGCTGATAGCTCTCTGCAACCTCAAGTGCTGCATCAGTCACCATAGAATGGTCTGGGCTGAAAGGGACCTCCAAAGCTCATCCAGCCCAACCCCCTGCACTCAGCAGGGACATCCTCCACTAAAGGAGGTTGCCCACAGCCCTGCCCAGCCTCGTATTGAGTATCTCCAGGGATGGAGCCTCAACCACCTCCCTGGGGAACCTGTTGCAGTGTTCCAGCAGCCTCCTGGTGCAGAACTTAGAATCATAGAATCATAGAATGGTAAGGTTGGAAGGGANAAACCATTGCCCTCATCCTGTCCCTGCAGGCCTTTGCAAACAGTCTCTCTGCAGCCTGCTTGTAGCCCCCTTCAGGTGCTGGCAGGCTGCTATTAGGTCTCCATGGAGCCTTCTCTGGTGCTGGAACATTTTAGAAGGTAGATCAGCTCAGCTGATTCATCCTCTGTATTTGTTTGTTTCTTCTTGCATTTGGCACATCAAATGCAATTTAAGGCAGATTGTATTGGTTAAGGTTTTTTTTTTTTTTTTTTTACTATTTGCTCGCAAGTGAAAAGAACCTAATAGCTTTAGGAGCAGTGGTGCTCGGGCAGCCTGCTGCTTTGGTTTTTTTAAACGTGTCTTTTGCTCTTCCTGCCCTTCCCACACGGCTCCTACAGAGTAATCCTCTCCCTCCTCATGTATCTTGTGCTACCCTTACCAGATAGGAGCTGTGCTTTGGCAAGTCTGGCATCTCTTGCATAGAAGAGTTGCCTAATTGGCTGCTGCCAGACAGGGTGTTTAATAGCTGGGTTATGTTTGTAGGGCCACTGGTTTATGTTCTCACACAGTTTGTTGATCTCTAAGAGTCTTTGCCTTCAGTGTACCTGGAGCCTGTCTGTGGTGTAAAACTTACCTGGAGTAGAGGAATGGGAAGAACACAACCTTGCTATTGCTTGTTAAATTGGTGTGTAAAGGGATCGATTTGCTGAGTAGTTGATGATAGCTCTTGTCTGGTATTGCTGCTGTGATGTGAAAGGATTTTGGCTTAGAGTTCAGAGGAGAGTAGCAAGTCTGTGGGAAACCAGATTTGGTTGGTTCTGAGAAGTGACTGAGATGCTTGACTTCAGCTGTGCTGGACAGTGAGTGCTGCAGATACCCCTGCTGCCCAGACCTCCTGGGCTGCGTGCAGGAGCATATGGCCAGCAGGTCAAGGGAGCTTCTCCTCCTGCTCTGTTCTGCCCTGGTGAGGCTACATCTGGAGTATTGTGTCCAGTTCTGGGCTCCCCAGGTCAAGAGAGACCAAGGACTGTTGGAGAGTCCAACAAGGGATATGAAGATGCTGGGGGAACTGGAGCATCTCTGTGAGGAGGAAAGGCTGAGTCCTGATGCTGTTTAGTTTGGAGAGGAGCATCATGAGAGGGATCTGCTCAGTGCTCAGCAAGAGCTAAAGGGTGAGGGGCAGGAAGATGGGGGCAAGCTCCTGTAACAGGACAAGGGGCAGTGGGCACAAGCTAGAGCACAGGAGGCTTCACTTAAGGAAAAACTTTTCTCCTGTCAGAGTGCTGGAGCCCTGGAGCAGGCTACCCAGAGAGTGATGGAGTCTCCTCTGGAGAGATTCCAAACTCACCTGTACTTTGTGATTCTGGGTGGGCCTGTTTTAGCAGGAAGGTTGGACTGGATGATCTGCAGAGGTCCCTGCCAACCCTCACCATTGTGTGTGTGTGTATTTTACTGCTAAAAAGTTCCTTCACTGGGCAGCTGTAAATTGCCACCTTATTACCTTTAGCATAAAAGAGAGATCCCTGACAAATCCATACAGCAATGTGAACAACACTGCTTTGGTTTCCTTTCAGCTTTAAGAGCAAACAAGGATTTTGGAAACTTGTGGACAATAGCTCTAAAATTGCCAAGTGAGTTGTGACAGAGGAGTGGTGGGATAGGGAATCATAGAATGGTAAAGTTGGAAGGGAGTTCAAAGCTCAGCCAGTTCCAACCCTCTGCCGTAGGCAGGGACACCTCCCACTGGAACAGGTCACTCAAGGTCTCATCCAGCCTGGCCTTGAACTCCTCCCTGGGCAATCTGTGCCAGTGTCTCACCACCCTCACTGCAAAGAACTTCTTCCTCCTAACATCCAGTTTCAGTCTCCCCTCTGCCAGTTCAAACCCATTGCCCCTTGTCCTGGCATTGCAAGACCTTGTCAATAGTCCCTCCCCAGCCTTCCTGGAGCCCCCTTCAGATCCTGCAAGGCCACTCCAAGGTCTCCTGGAAGCCTTCTCTTCTCCAGGCTGCAGAGCCCCAAATCTCATAGCCTTTGCCTATAGCAGAGCTGCTGCAGCCCTCTGAGCATCTTCCAGGGAGGATTTGGGAATAGGTGGCAAAAGTGCAAATAAATGTGGCAGGCACATAAAGTTAGGAAAGTGAGGGAGCTGAGGCTGTTTAGCTTGGAGAGCAGGAGCCTGAGGGCTGCCCTCATTCATGGTTATAAAGATGTGCAGGGTGAGTGCCCAGAGCGTTGAGCCAGGCTCTGCTGGGTGATGCCCAGTGACAGCACAAGAGGCAGTGGTGGAAGCTGAGGCATAGGAAGTGCCAGAGAAACATGAAGAAAAGTTTTTTTCCTGTGAGGGTNCAGCAGGCCTATGAGTGCAGCAGCCATCACCATTGTTTGCTTTTCACAGCCTAGCATCTATTTTTTTCATTAAAATATGCCAATTAGCCTCACACCAGCACAGAGGGCGACAGAGCCCTGGCACAGGCTGCCCAGGGGGGTTGTGGAGTCTCCCTCTCTGGAGATACTCAAACCTGCCTGGATGTGTTCCTGTGTGGCCTGCTCTGGGTAATCCTACTCTGGCAGGGATTGGACTGGATGAGCTTGGGAGGTCCTTTCCACCCTCTGACACTCTGTGATGCTGTGAAACTGATGGGAAATGTAACTGGTAAATCCAGTAATGACAAATAGAGGGCAGGAGTACTGGGTGTTTGAGGTGTAGGAAGGCTGGAGGGACTCTAGGAGATGGCAGCTATTGAAAAGTAATTAGGCTTGGTAAATTCTCCTCATTACCTTTTCAGTGCAGTGTGGAGGATGACAAAACTGGTTTTGTTTTGAAATGGCCTGTTCCCAGGGAGTTGTGAAGAGTACTCAGCTTTAGCTTTTGCATTCTCTCATTTCAGAGAGGCAAAATATTCTCCTGGTTCACATCTGGCCAGCTGCAGGGCTGGAGTTTGAGTTTTGAAGTTCTCAGGCACATTTAGTGTATTGCAGTAGTATTGAAGGTGTTGTATAAACTCAGTAAATTGTGTTTCTCAATCCCTCTTAAACAACCTTTCAGAGAGCAGAAGTGGTTTAGGTGACAGATACAGGTTGCATTTGGGTCAGGATTTTGGTTTGGCTCCAGAGCTTACACCTGATCCAGTCTCCTACTTGTTCCTTTGCAGTGTACTTCAACTTACCCCACAAGTGAGTTTGCTCTTTGGTGAAAGTAAGTTGGAAGGTGCTGGTGAGCACTCAGTCTCTGAGCTAGAGTTTGCCTTCAGCATTGTCTCCTTCCCTCCTCAGAAACGTGGGCAGTGCCAGCATCAGATTCTCAGTACTGGATGTTGGCAGGTAGATGGTGATGAGAGGATGGAGGCCACAGTGATACAGCCCATTGTGCTGGTTTGAGGCTACTTGGAATATTTTAATGGAGGAAATTATAGGCTGTGAAAGGAAAACACTGGCGATGTCTACTGCACTCATAGGCTTGCTGAGATGCTTAAGAAAAGAATACAAAACAAAGATAAGCCACTTGGGCTTGCAGACAGTCTCTGGGGCACAGTGTCTCAGACTGTCTAGCTTCTGGTCTTCTCCTCTCTGCTGAGTAACCTCACTAACCACTCTGCTTCTAACCCCCCGGCCCATCCTCCAAACTCACCTTGCGCGTAAGGCAAACCTTGGGGTAAGGCAGAGGGGTGGGGAGAAGGTAGAAGGGTTGTTGGGAGCCCCTCCTGGGGACTCTGATTTCTGGGAGGGGAATTGTGTTTCTGTATTACCTTTAACTTGTCTATGTCTGTAACTATTCCTGTCTGTTGTATATATCTCTGCTTGTGCATTGTGCTGAGCTGTAAATAGAGCTTCAGTCCTTAACTTCCAGCTGGCTGAGCCTAGTCTGGGGGATTTTACAAAGTGTGGGGGGGCAGGGAACTCCCAAACCATCACACCCATGCAGGGCCACAGTGCAGCAGACAACTCCCTGCAGCCTGGGGCGGATCTCATGCTGGAGCAGGTGGACATGCCTTAAAGGCATGCAGCCCTTGGAGAGCACATGTGTGAGCAGAGTTCTCCTGAAGGGCTGCAGCCCATGGAGAGGACCCAGGGAAAAGTGTGAGGAGCTGTCATGAACTGACCTTAGCCCCTTCTTCCCCATCTTCACTGAGGTTTCTTCACAGAAGGGTTTGTCAGGCACTGGAGTGGGCTGCTCCGAGGAGCGGCTGAGTCACCCTCCCTGCAGGGGTTTTAAAGACACGCAGCGTGGTGCTTTGGGACATGCTTTAGTGGTGTCTACCACTTGGCAGTATTAGTGGTTAGGCTCCATTACCTTAAAGACCTTTTCCAACCAAAACTATTCTGTGACTGTTTCCCCTGGGAAGAAAAAGGGAGATAGAAGGGTTGGGAATGAGGGAGCGAAGTTGCTCTGAAAAGTAGGAGTGTGGGCAGAAGATGGTTTCATTTTTAGTTTTCTCAACATCTTTTTTCTTTTCATTAGCTGTAAATTTCATTTCCCCCAAGCCATTCCTGCTTTACCTGAACTGCTAGTTGGGAAGTGAGCTCACTTTTATCTTGACCCCAAGCTTGTTCATTTTATTTTCACTCCTCATCTTGTCAATGTGGGAGAGTGAGAACACAGCTGGCAGGCAGCCAGGGGCACCCCACGGCAGCCAGGGGCACCCCACTATACTTCTGTACCTCTGCTTCCCAGTTCAAATTGGAAACAGAGGAAGTCTCTTTCAACCTCTTTGCAGATGTGCTGTTGATTGCCTGTGTTAGGAAGATGAGTGAGAGCTTAGCTGTGGCATTTTGTGATCCAGTAGCAGCAGCTCTTTCCAGCATGAAGTTCAGTCTCTCTCAGCTGGCTGCTGCCAGAGGCACACAAACCCTCTTCTCCCTCCAGCTCCCGGTGCCGTGGTTAAACATCCTGTAACAGGATGACCTGCTCCTGCCCTGCAGCTCTTGTGCCAGCAGTGCTGTGCTGCCCCACAGAGAGTGGCACTGCCAGAGCAATCCAGCAGAATGTTTTTCCTCCTGGCTGTTTTCTGTCTGGGTGCCTTTCTTAATGCAGTTCGCAGCTCAGCTCTGCAAAAGCCTTTTGCTGGCCTGGTGGACAGGATGGGGCAGCATGGGCAGGTGAGGCATGCACTGAAGAGGGTGTTGCTGCTGGTGTCAGGAGATGGGAGAAGAAAGGCTCCATCTGTCAGGGTGATGTTGAGAGGTCTGTGAGATGGAGATGTGAGGCGCAAGCAGAGACTCCAGCTACAGACAAACACTGCTCTTAGTCCCAGACACTACAGTCAGCAAAATGGCTTTTGAGTCAGATATCTTTGTTTTATTTTCCTTCTTCTTTAGGTATTTTTCCTGACTTTTTCCACAGAAGCTGTTGCCTTATGGGCTGGAAATCCTTAGTTTGTATTTCAGTTCACTGTGAGATGACCCAGTTCTGTGATAGCTCTTTTTTCTGCCCTCTTTCCTTCTGCTTGGACAAATTGCAGAATCCTGTAGCATTCAGTTCCTTGGTTCTTTTACATCCAGAATAAATGTGATCCTTGGCAAGCTCTCTTTCCTGAACTTCAGCAACCATTTAAAGGCAGAATCCATGGTTGTGTAACTTCTCTGGTTTTGGTGAGATACAAATTTAACCAAATGTAAAAATCCCCTACCAAATACAACCTCTCAGACCCAAGCACCATAGAATCAGAATGGTTTGGGTTGGACGGGACCTCCCAAGATCATCCAGCCCAACCCCCTGCACTCAGCAGGGACATCCTCCACTAGATCAGGTTGCCCACAGCCTTGTCCAGCCTCACCTTGAATATCTCCAGGGCTGAGGCCTCAACCACCTACCAGGGCAACCTGTTGCAGCGTTCCAGCAGCCTCCTGGTGCAGAACTTGTTCCTCACATCCAATCTAAATCTGCTCTAATTTCAAGCCATTGCCCTCATCCTGTCACTGTAGGCCTTTGGAAGCAATCCCTCTGCAGCCTTCTTGTAGGCTCCCATCAGGTACTGGCAGGCTGCTATTAGGTCTCCCTCGTGTCTGGGTAGACTTTAAGGAAGGCAACAAAGCATCATCAGATTATCTGAATCCTTTTATTGTGCCAGCTCTTGAAGACCACCAAGAACCAGTAAGATAGTTAATACAATTCATGGCTTTTATTGTAGCTAATGCTGTCTCTTGGAGTGTTGCAGGTCATGAAGTTGCACCAGGGGAGGTTTAGGTTGACTATTAGAAGAAGCTTCTTCACTTAAAATGTTCTTAGACACTGGCACAGGCTGCCCAGGGAGATGGGTGAATCCCCATCCCTGGAGGTGTTTAGGAGATGCAGAGATGTGGTGCTGAGTGCCATGCTTTATCTCCAGCCTTGACAGAGTTTGAGTGGTTGGACTTGTTTTGATTGGAAAAGGCCTTTAAGATGATCAGTGCTGTGGTTCTGTCATCAGCAGGTACCAGCCTTCACAGTCTCAGAGTGGATCAGTCACCAGCTAGCCAGCTTCCTCCTCTGTAACTCTCCATGTTGGCAGCGAGGTCGCTTCTGGGGTTCTCTGGGGGCAGAAAATCTGGAGGAGGTCTCCAGATTCTTGCTGTACAGACAGCAGCAACTCCAGTTCTTGTCACCAGGCAGCAAGTGCTTGGCAAAGGTCAGGAAGTCATAAGGAATGAGTTTGGCATCTCAGGTGCTTTGTCTGGTAGTTGGAGTTGGCAGTTAAGGGTAGGGGTTACAGGGCTTGTCTGTGCTGCATCTTCACCGCTTCAGCCCAGGCTGGTGGACAAGGGCTGGATGCTGCCCTGCTGGTGAACCCCTCTGGGAGCTGCAGTGAGCATTTGGTGTGACAGCAGCAGCTTCAGGAGTCACTGAAGGCTCTCTTGATTGCCTGTGAAGAGCTACTCAGATCTCTGCAGTGCTAAGTGCAGTTTGTGCTCCCAGTGTGTTGCCTCTTCTAGCCTTAACTAAATATTTATTATGTTTACTTCAGTGTTCACTCATCAGGAAAATTTGTAATCCTGAGAGCAAGTTATAATTGAGGCTGGGGTGAGAACCTTTCTTGGTTAGGAGAAATGAACATGAGCTGACTTTGCTGGCATCCAGGGAGACCTTGACAGGCTGGAGGAGTGGGCCAAGAGGAATCTCATAGAGTTCAACAAAGGGAAGGGCCAAGTCATGCACCTGAGGAGGAGTGACCCCCACACCAGTAGGAGCTGGGGGCAAGTGGCTGGAGAGCAGATTTGCAGGAGAAGATTGGGGGTCCCAGTGGACAATCAAGTGACCATGAGCCAGCATCGTGGGCTGCAGTAGGAGGGAAGTGATAAATCCTCTCTACTCAGTACTGGTGACACCACACCTGGAGTACTGGTCCAGTTCTGGGCTCCCCAGTGTGAGAGAGAGACAGGGATGTACAGAGTGTGCCAAGAGAAGGGCTGCAGGTGTGTTTAAGGGCATCTGCTATGAGAAGAGGGTGAGGGATCTGGTGATGTTTAGCCTGGACAAGACTTGGGTGGGGGGAACCACACACACCTAAGAGTGTGTTTAGGTACCTGGTGGAGGTTGTAGAGAGGATGGATCCAGGCTTTTTTGAGTGGTACCAAGGGACAGCCTGAGGTAAAGGGCACAAGCTGGAATACAGGAGTTTCTACTGCAGAGTAAGGAGAAGCATTTTTGCTCTAGGGATGCTTCAACACTGGAACAGGCTGCATTGTGGAGCTTGCATTCCTGGATGTGCTCAGAGCCTGGCTGGATGTGGTCCTGGGCAGTTGGCTCTAGGGCAGTGCTGGTTGGAGGAGACAATCTCCAGAGGCTGCTTCCAGCCTTGTGTGATGCTGTGAACTGATCAGACAGGAAGGCATTTCCTTCAGGTTTGCTTCCCAGCTGTTGCTTTTCCTTCTCTGCAGGTGGCTCAGACTGGGGGCACAAGGGTCTGATAGGTTTATAGTGAAGCTGTCAATCATTTCCAAAAGCATCCCCTCTGGAGGGCCAAAACCAACTCTTCCCCTCACTCATTTCAGAGTGGCCTGGTTGCATGGCTGGTTTGTTTGGTTTCTTTGAGGGTGAGTGGCTGGCAATGCTTTGTGTTGTTGCAACCTTTTACTGCTCCTTTTTCTCTCCTGCTGCAGACTGGGTGCCAGTGCTTCTCTCTTCTCTTGCCCATTTTGTTGCAGACAGCAGCAGAATTGTTTTTTTTAATAAACTTGTGGCTGTTCAGTGTATTCAGAATGCAGGGGTGGAAACTGTGACTGATCGCTTTCACTCTGCTGTAGCTTGGCAGAAAGCAGTCTCTAGAGCTCTGGTTTTGTGCAAGCCTGGGCAGAGCACATCTGGGATACTCTTTTCAAAACACCCAAGATACAAAGCAGCAAACTTCCAAAGTGGCAGCAGCTTTTCATGAAGCTAATGGCATCCATCTAGGAGAGCTGATTTTTGATCCCATGTTAACATGAGCAGAGCTAAGCACTTCTCTTTTCTGCTGCACACAGTGTGTAAGTCACACCAATGATATCCAGGCTGTTGTGCACAGGTGAACACAGCAGCCCTTGTGGTGCAAGGTGTCCAGAGAGAGAATTCCAGGCTGCCTCTGTATTTTGCTGTACTGGCATTTCTGACCCTTTAACTTGGAGTTAGAGGATTTCTCATTTCTTTCCTTGATTAGTACAGATGGAAAAAGTCTTGTACAGCTTCCTTGGGTTTTGAGCTGAGAAAAGACAGAACATCTCAGGAGCAGAGCAGTGATGGGAGATAGGAGGCAGAGTCCAACTTCTCATGAGAGCCCAACTGTAGTACTGTGGTGAGCTCTGGAGCCCCCAGCATAAGAAGGACATGGAATCATTAGAGCAGGTCCACAGGAGGCCATGAAGATGCTCAGAGGACTGCAGCATCTCTTCCATGAAGACAGACTGAGAGTTGTGGCTCTTCAACCTGAAGAAGAGAAGGCTCTAAGGGAGACCTTCTAGTACCTGAAGAGGGCTCCAGGAGAGCTGAGGAGGGACTTTTGACAAGAGCTTGTAGTGACAGGACAAGGGCTGATGGCTTCAAATGTGAAGAGGCTGGACTTAAATTGGCTATTGGGAAGCAATTCTTCCCCATAAGGCATTGAAACAGGTTGCCCAGAGAATCACAGAACTTTAGAGGTTGGGAGGGACCTCCAGAGCTCATCCAGTCCAACCTCCCTGCCAAGCAGCATCACCCAGGGCATGTCACACAGGAATGCATCCAGAGAGGCCTTGAAAATCTGCAGAGAAGGAGACTCCACAACTTCTCTGGGCAGCCTGCTCCAGGGCTCTGCCACCCTCACACCAAAGAAGTTTCTCCTCATGTGCAGGTGGAACCTTCTCTGCTCCAGTTTGTAGCCTTTGCTCCTTGGCTTATTGCTGCTGAGCACCCAAAGGAGGTTGGCCCCAGCCACTTGCCCCCCACCCCTCAGCTATTTGTAGACATTGCTCAGATCTGCTCTCTCTTCTCTTCTCCAGACTAACCAGCCCCAGGGCTCTCAGTCTCTCTCCATAGGGAGATGCTCAAGTCCCCCACTCATCCTCATGGCTCTCCTCTGGACTCTTTCCAGCAATTCTCTGTCTCTCCTCAACTGGAGAGCCCAGAACTGGGCACAGTATTGCAGCTGTGGTCTCAGCAGGGCAGAGCAGAAGGTTAGAAGAATCTCCCTAGCCCTGCTGGCCACACTTCTGCTGTTGTCCCCCAGGATGTCACTGGTTCTCTTGGCCACAAGGGCACATTGCTGCCCATGCAGACCTTGCTGCCCACCAGCACTCCAAGGTCTTTCTCCATGGAGCTGCTTTCCGGCAGGGCAGCCCCAACCCGTACTGGTGCCTGTAGTGAAGTCGTGGAGGCTCCAAGGCTGGCAGTGTTGAAAGCCAGGCTGAGTGGGGCTTTGGAAGCTGCTGTAGTAGGAGGTGTCCCTGCCCCTTAAAGGTGCCACGATGATCACCCTCACTCGTACAGCCTGGCAGGGTGTCTCTGGCAGCCTTTCTCCAGCGTTCACGTTGTGGCTTCACCCCCTGGCGGTGCGCAGCAGGGGGAGCTGACGTGGCAGCAGTGTCAGCCTTGCTCTTTGCCCCCCAGGCATCAAGCACGATGGCACCATGTGTGATACCTGCCGGCAGCAGCCCATCATCGGCATCCGCTGGAAGTGTGCTGAGTGCACCAACTACGACCTGTGCACGGTTTGCTACCACGGGGACAAGCACCACCTGAGGCATCGCTTCTACAGAATCACCACACCGGGCAGTGAAAGGTAACACCTGCTTGGTGGTTGTGTTTCCCTCCTGCAGTGAAATAGGAACAGTTCAGTCTGGTTAACTTTTAAACTGCACAGTTGGTTACTGAAACTGGGATTGGGTAAGATAATGATGTGAGGTTTGCTTCCAGTTGGATGAGACCTCCAAGATCGTCCAGTCCAAGCCTCCACCCAGCACTGCAGGGTCACACCAAACCATGGCCCTAAGCACAGCTCCACAGGCTGCTGGAACACCCGCAGGGATGGGCACTCCAGCACTGCCCTGGGCAGCCTGTGCCAATGGTTGGGAGCCCTTCCAGGGCAGAAAGATTTGCTGAGCTCCAGCCTGAGCCTCCCCTGGGGCAGCTTGGAACCATTTCCTCTGCTGCTGTCCCTTGGCACCAAGGAGCAGAGGCTGTCCCCTCCTCACTGCAACCTCCCTGCAGGCAGCTGCAGAGAGCAATGAGCTCTGCCCTCCACCAGTGAAGTGAGGGCAGTGATCTTTGCCTGTCCCTAAATGCTTGGAGAGCTGTGGTGAAGTCTCTCCCTGAGCCACTGTATGAAGGCTGTGTGCTGTGGTGTCACCTCTCTGCTAACTGTGCAGAATGTTCCTGCTTTAAATCTCTGGAAGCTTTTCTGCTAGATATGAGCCTCAGTGCAGTCTGATATGTCACACAACTTGCATTTCCTTGTCTTGGAGAAGGAAGGTTTGTAAGTTGTGCTAATTCCTTGATGTGCTTTATCAGAGCTTCCACACTTGAAGGAAGTGGTTGGAGCACATACACTGAGTTCCTGAATCATGTCCTGGAGGGACTGTGTGGTTTTTTTTTTTCTCTGTGGCTCCAATACTCAGGTCAGAAGCTGAATCAAAAAGTGACTTCTGTGCTTTTGAGAGTCATACCAGCAGATCTAGCTGTCAGGATAGCAAACCATGTCTCAATTACAATGTTTGCAGAACAAGACTGAGAATCACACAGAATCCCAGAATGCCAGGTTGGAAAGGACCCCCAGGGGTCATCTGGTGCAACCTTTCTAGGTAACAGCAGAGCTAAAGCAAGCTGGCCCAGCATCCTGCCAAGCTGAGCAGTCAGACTCTCCAATGGAGATTTCAGAGCAGGAAGTGCTGCCTTAGTGTAATTAATAGAGAATAGGCAGCAGCATACAAACCTGGGTCTCCACATAGTTCTGTCTGAAAAATCTCCCTGTTTTTAAGAGTATGTGTCAGATTATTTTGTCCCCTGTCTGTTATTTTTTAGCTGAAGTTTAGTTATAAGGGGTTTGTTATCGTGCCTAAAGTACAATGGTTTGGGCTGGAAAGGACCTTAAAGATCATCTAGTTCCAACCTCCCTGCCACAGGCAGGGACAAGTTCCACTGAACCAGGTTGCTCAAAGTTCTGTTTAACCTGTCCTTGTGTTAACTATTTCAACTTGTGACATCAAAAGTGACTTTAGAAGCACCTTACTATACAAAATCAAAGTGTCACCTTGATCAAACTTACATCAATCTTACTCTATAAAATCAAAGTGTTACCTTTGCATACTCAAGGTTTAACACCTACCTTGATGCTCCAGGCTTGGTCAGAGAAGCTGGAAACTGGCCAGCAGAGAAAGACCTGGGGGTGCTGATCAACAGTTGGTTGAAGCTGAGGCAGTGTGGTCAAGAAGGGCACCAGAACCATGGCCTGGATCAGCAGTGGTGTGGCCAGCAGGTCAAGGATTGTCCCACTGTACTTAGCACTGCTGAGGCCACACTTCAGATACTGGGTTCAGTTTTCGGCCTCTCACTCCAAGAAGAACACTGAGGGGCTGGAGCAGGTCCAGCCCCAGAGAAGGGCAAGGAAGCTGGGGAAGGGTCTGGAGAAGAGGGCTGGGGAGGAGTAGCTGAGGGAGCTGGGGGTGTGCAGTGTGGAGCAGAGGAGGCTGAGGGCAGAGCTCATTGCTCTCTGCAGCTCCCTGAGAGGAGGCTGCAGGCAGCTGGGGGTTGGGCTCTGCTCCCTAGGCTCAGGTGATGGAAGGAGAGGAAATGTCCTGAAATTGTGCCAGGGAAGGGTTAGGTTGGATTCCAAAAGAAACTTCTTCCCTGAAAGCGTTCTCAAAGCCTGGCAGAGGCTGCCCAGGGAGGTGGTTGAATCCCTGTCTCTGGAGGTGTTTCCAAGAGGTAGAGCTGCGGTGCCGAGGGCCATGGTTTAACCCCAGCCNCTTACATCAATCTTACTCTATAAAATCAAAGTGTTACCTTTGCATACTCAAGGTTTAACACCTACCTTGATGCTCCAGGCTTGGTCAGAGAAGCTGGAAACTGGCCAGCAGAGAAAGACCTGGGGGTGCTGATCAACAGTTGGTTGAAGCTGAGGCAGTGTGGTCAAGAAGGGCACCAGAACCATGGCCTGGATCAGCAGTGGTGTGGCCAGCAGGTCAAGGATTGTCCCACTGTACTTAGCACTGCTGAGGCCACACTTCAGATACTGGGTTCAGTTTTCGGCCTCTCACTCCAAGAAGAACACTGAGGGGCTGGAGCAGGTCCAGCCCCAGAGAAGGGCAAGGAAGCTGGGGAAGGGTCTGGAGAAGAGGGCTGGGGAGGAGTAGCTGAGGGAGCTGGGGGTGTGCAGTGTGGAGCAGAGGAGGCTGAGGGCAGAGCTCATTGCTCTCTGCAGCTCCCTGAGAGGAGGCTGCAGGCAGCTGGGGGTTGGGCTCTGCTCCCTAGGCTCAGGTGATGGAAGGAGAGGAAATGTCCTGAAATTGTGCCAGGGAAGGGTTAGGTTGGATTCCAAAAGAAACTTCTTCCCTGAAAGCGTTCTCAAAGCCTGGCAGAGGCTGCCCAGGGAGGTGGTTGAATCCCTGTCTCTGGAGGTGTTTCCAAGAGGTAGAGCTGCGGTGCCGAGGGCCATGGTTTAACCCCAGCCTTGGTAGTAAGAGAAAGGTTGGACTGGATGAGCTTAAGGAGCTTTTCCAGCCAAAGTGGTTCTGTGGTCTCTGAGCTGTGCACCAAAGCAGTGTGTGCTGCTTTCTGTCCCAGCTCTGTAAGCATTGAGAACTTTCTAAGATGCAGCTGGAAGCAGCCAGTCTTTGTTTTCTGTCGCCCTTGTCTGTGGCTGTGAGCTGGGGGATCCCTGGGCTGTGCTCTCTGCATCGGCTCCACCAGCTGAGCTTTTGCCTTCCCTGCCATCTGCTGGATGCTGACAGTTCAGCAGGAGTGTGATGCACTTCTGGAGAGGTCAGGAAACAATTTCAGCTGAAAAATGCTCTTGCCTGACAACACTCTCCTGGTATGAAGTAGGAAATGTGGTCCCATGCAGACTGGTGGTTTTGGGGAGGACTGAAAAGGCAGGAAAATGTTTCTCTTTGTAAGTCGAACACTCATGAGCTGTTTTCTTGAGGTTTATCTCTTTCAGGGCTGTTGAAGTCAGAGTGGAGAGATTTGCTTTGGAAAAATAACATAAATGTCCTGAAATTGTGCCAGGGGTGGGTTAGGTTGGAGAGGAGGAAAAATGTCTTTGGTGCCAGAGTGGTGAGGGACTGGCAGAGGCTGCCCAGGGAGGTGGTGGAGTGCCCATGGCTGGAGGTGTTGCAGAAAGCTGTGCCCATGGCCCTTGGGGACAGGGTTTGGTGGCCATAGTGGAGCTGGGGTGAGGTTGGCCTGGGTGAGCTTGGAGAGCTTTTCCAGCCCAAACAATTCTGACTGTGATATTGTGACTGAAAGCATCAGTGCTGATATATTGAATGAAATTTGCCAAGGTATGCTCTAAGAAGCACAGATAAAGATAGGAGATAAACTGAGACATGGATGGGAAGGAGATGCAGCTCTTACTTTACAGTTTAATTCTGATTAAGACCAGCAGGGCAATTGCAGGGCAGCAATATTAGCCCAGGCAGCATCCAAGAGAAAGGGAAATGCTGTTTATTAATTCTGTTCCTTCAGTGGTTTCCTTAATAGGATTACAGGTTGCACGATACCTGTCTGATCCCTAGATCTGCTGGCATGAGTCTCAAAAGAACAGAAGCTGCTCTTTGATTCAGCCAGTGGCCTGGGCATTGGAGCCACAGAGGTGGTTGCAAGAGTGCTGCTGGTGGTGGGAAGTTTGGAGAAGTTGTGATTAGAATGGTTTATATCATTAGGCTGCAGCACCTCTGCTGTGGGGACAGGCTGAAGGAACTGGGGCTGTCCAACCTGGAGAAGAGAAGGCTCTAGGGACATCTTAAGCTGCACTTCAGCATCTGAAGGGGGCCTACAGGAAGGCTGGGGAGGGACTGTTTAGAAGGGCATGTGGGGATAGGATGAGGGACAATGGTTTGAAACTGCTTGGACATCAAGAGGAAGTTCTGCACAATGGGAGTGGTGAGACACTGGAACAGGGTGCCCAGGGATGTGGTTGAGGCTACATCCCTGGAGATATTCAAGATACTCAAGATCAGACTTCATAGAATCATAGAATGGTAAGGTTGGAAGGGACCTCAAGGATCATCTATTCCAGCCCCCTGCCATAGGCAGNTTTTCCTCATGTGGCCCTGGACAGCCTGATCTGGTTGGAGGTGTCCCTGCTGACTGCAGTGGGGTTTGAACCAGATGAGCTTTGAGGATGCCTTCCAGCCTGATGCCATCTGTGAATTAAATCTAATCACAAACCTACAACAAATCAGACAGAGAAGATCCTGGAATTCTACCTTGTGGGCTGCTGTTGGGAATTGAGTGGATGTGATTCATGCACTGAACACCTGCATTTGTGGGCTATTTTTTTTTTTTTTTT
>WBNM01008103.1:28280-41186 GCA_013399055.1 Ramphastos sulfuratus
TCTGCAGGCTGCAGAGCCCCAACTCTCTCAGCCTGTCCTCACAGCACAGCTGCTGCAGCCCTCTGAGCATCTTGGTGGCCTCCTCTGGACCCACTCCAACACTTCCATGTCCTTCCTGTGCTGGGGGCTCCAGAACTGTACACAGGACTCCAGATGACCCCAGGTCGTTTTCCTCATGTGGCCCTGGACAGCCTGATCTGGTTGGAGGTGTCCCTGCTGACTGCAGTGGGGTTTGAACCAGATGAGCTTTGAGGATGCCTTCCAGCCTGATGCCATCTGTGAATTAAATCTAATCACAAACCTACAACAAATCAGACAGAGAAGATCCTGGAATTCTACCTTGTGGGCTGCTGTTGGGAATTGAGTGGATGTGATTCATGCACTGAACACCTGCATTTGTGGGCTATTTTATGTTTCACTTTGGATTTTATTTATTATCTTGACATTTGTGGGTTCTTCTTTTAATAACTTCAGGGTATTGTTGGAGTCTCGCCGTAAATCAAAGAAAATTACAGCAAGAGGAATCTTTGCAGGTGCCAGGGTGGTGAGAGGAGTCGACTGGCAATGGGAAGATCAAGATGGTGGCAATGGGCGTAGAGGAAAGGTAAAAATGAAACTAGTTTATGTAAGAGGGGACACTTCTGCATGCTGCTGTAATGGCCTCAGTGGCCTTTCTCACTTGAGAGTGAAAATAACATCATAAAAAGTTACTATTTAAACTTTCTGGACGCTTAAAAATCTTGTTCTGTCATGCATTTGGAGGGGCTGTGTGCTGTGACCATTTGGAAAGGGGAGGGGCTGTGTGCTGTGACCATTTGGAAAGGGGAGGGGCTGTGTGCTGTGACCANATCACCCAACGTGATCTTTGATCACGTTGGGTGATTCTGTGCTCCACAACCTCCCTGGGCAACCTGTGCCAGTGTCTCACCACCCTCAACCTGTGCCAGTGTTTCCACTTGAACCTTTTTTGCCAGTACTGGATGTGGATATTATATTGCTGGCTTAGGACATCAGATGAGTGATTTTGCTGTAGTTACACAATAAAAGGACTTGGATTTCTTGGAAATTGCATGGAGTGAGATGTTGTAAAGAGCAAATTTGCAAAGGTTATGAGTAGTAATTGATTTACCTGGAGAACTAGAGGAGGTTTGCTCTAAGTACAGCAGGGAATGTAAAAGGGACTAAGATTGTATCACCAAGAGTGAGGCCACCTAGAAGGAGAGTCAGATGCTGCTGTGTCCAGGTGAACTGTTGGGGCCTGTTGTGTTTATTTTTAATGCACTTCAGCAACCCTTAAAGTGAGAAGTGGCTGAATAAGATTTTTAGCCTATTTTATGTTCTAGACATTGATGGAAGTTTTAGGAATTGGAAGAAGCTGGATTTAAATGACACATTAAGAAGAAATTCTTTGCCACAAGTGTGATGAAGCACTGGGACAGGTTGCCCAGAGAGACTGTGGAGGCTCTAAGCCTGGGAGTGTTGGAAGCCAGGTCTGGTAGGGGGTGAGCCTGCCTATGGTGTGGGGTTGGAATAGAGGATCTTTAAGGTCCCTTCCAACCCAAACCGTTCTGTGAATCTTTAGGACCTTTGGCAGTTGCTTGGGGGATTTTATTGAGAAGAAATAATACACTGAAATGTCTCCAAGCAAAGGATATTCATAGAATCATAGAATGGTAAGGTTGGAAGGGACCTCAAGGATCATCCAGTTCCAATCCCCTGCCATAGGGAGGGACATCTCCTACTAGTACAGGTCACTCAAGGCCTCATCCAGCCTGGTTCTGAACACCTCCAGGGAGGTTGTGGAGCACAGAAGCACAGAAAGATCACATTCTGTGCTTCTGTGCTCCACAACCTCCCTGGGCAACCTGTGCCAGTGTCTCACCACCCTCACTGTAAAGAACTTCCTCCTAACATCCAGTTTAATCTTCCCTCTGCTAGTTTAAACCCATTGCTTTCTGCAGCTTTCTGCATCTTGATCATTTCCCTACGGCTGTGAATTTGGCAAGGTGCTTTGAAATCTCTCAAACTTTGCAAAGTAAAAGTCTTAGCCTGCATTGTTTCCCCTCATGCAGGAAGCTTGAATCCTTGGAATGGTTTGCAAGCTGCAAGTGTGTATATAAATGCATACAAATGTTTTTAATGAGGACAAGAGGATGATAGATGCAGCAGAAACAGCTTTTGAATACAACAAAGACATCCTGGACATTGATTGTTCATTTTTTTCCAATGATGTCTTAATTTTCATAGAATCATAGAATGGGAAGGTTGGAAGGGACCTCAAGGATCATCTATTCCAGCCCCCTGCCATAGGCAGGGACACCTCCCACTAGTACAGGTCACTCAAGGCCTCATCCAACCTGGCCTTGAACACCTCCAGGGAGGTTGTGGAGCACAGAATCACCCAACGTGATCAAAGAAATAATACACGTTGGGTGATTCTGTGCTCCACAACCTCCCTGGGCAACCTGTGCCAGTGTCTCACCACCCTCACTGCAAACAATGTCCTCCTAACATCCAGTTTCAATCTCCCCTCTGCCACTTCAAACCCATTGCCCCTTGTCTTGGCATTACAAGACTTTGTCAATAGTCTCTCCCCAGCCTTCCTGTAGGCCCCCTTCAGATTTTGTTTCCAATGATGTCTTGATTTGCTGCATGACCTCATGATTTCAGCAAGTGTCAGGGAAAAGTCCTTTTCACTTTCTTTTGTGCTGTTGTTACACAGATTGGCTCTGGAGAGTAAATGTTACCTCCTAACATAGCTCACTGCCAACTGCAGGCTAAGGCAGACAAATTGAAGCAATGAAAAACATTTGCATTCAATTTTCTTGAAATCAAATGCTGCTTCTAGTAAGAACCTGCAAAACATCATAAGATAAGTGGTGTGCAACTCAGATTCTGTTCTGGACTTGTGTAGTTAGTTTACTACAAATCCAAAAGAGCACCAGGCCTGCAAAGCATCAACTCGAGGGAACTCCTGCATCAAACAGAAACCAACTTCACAATCAGTTGTATTCATTTGGTAAACCTGCTATATTCTGGAGGATTCTGAAGAGAGGGATAAGGTTTTAACTTCAAATTATGCTTCTGAGCCTTTGTTATAGAAACAATCCTCTTATTTTTCCAACTGAATAGGTGACTGAGATCCAGGACTGGAGTGCCTCAAGCCCACACAGTGCAGCATATGTTCTCTGGGACAATGGTGCTAAAAACCTCTACAGAGTCGGCTTTGAGGGCATGGTGAGTAGGACAGAACACAAAGGGTAAAATGCACGGTGGGGGAAGGGTGGTAAGAGTAACTTGTGCTTTATTATCCTGCTTTTGTAATCTCCTTTGTCAGCTTGCATGCTGTTAGGCAGGGCAGGGCAGTACAGCTGTGTGGATCATGCATATACATCAGTGAGAAAGTCTGAGCTGGGAATTTACAAAACATGTGAGCAGCTTGGAATTGAGGGCTGGTTCCTACCAGAAATGTTCACAGTGTGTTTCCATCCCATCCCTGCTTATCTTTCTGCTGCTGAGAAAAAACAGCTCAGCTAGGAACTTTTCCAAACCCCTATTTCTTTAACTCCCTGAGCTCTTTGCTTTGAATTTCAGTGAGATTATTGCAAGATTTGCAGGTTTTCAATTGCTGGCAACACTCAGAATGCTCAGGAGCAGTATTTTTGTCAGTGGAAAGGTGTTGATAAAGCTACAACCTTAATTTGCTTTAGCAGTAAGTTTTTCTTTTTGACTTCCTAGCTTCTACAGCTGCCTCTGCAGCCTTGGAGAGAAAATGGGTCAGGCTCTAGCCTGAGTGCCTTCTGTTGCAGAGTTTTCTTATCCTAATGTGGGTCAAGGAAAGGTTACTTTGATTATCAACTGCTTTACAGCACCCTAATTAACATTTCCTTTGCATGATTTTTTTGTTTGATGCTGCAGAGCAAAAACCATGTTGGCTTGGAAGTGTCATCCTGTCAGATGTGATATCAAAGAGTGGCTAGCCTGCCTTTCTGCAAAGTTAGATATTTTGCCTTACTTGAAATCAAGCTGATTTTTAGAGTGTTCTGAACACCACTTTTGCAGTAATTCCATACTTTAGTGTCAGGTTTTAAAAGATTAAATATCTTCAGTGCAGGCCAGCTCTCCTCAGGCATGAAGATGCTAAGGATGAGAGTGTCAGTCAGTATTGAGCTATGTGCTTCATGGTCCCCCTGCCAGTTCTAACAAAAGGTAAAATGGGGCAATGGGAAAGAAGGTTGTGCAATATTAAACCAAAGGTTGGGATCTCCCCCCTTGTATTTGGATGTGATGCATGGAAAAGGAAAGCAGTGACAGTCTAGATGGATGAGATCCACATCAGTTGCTCCTTCCTTGAGGTTTCTTGTGGTTTCAGTTATTATGGTAAAGTTTGATTCCTGCATAGTAGGAGTGCTGTGGAATCATTAAAGATTCCTTCTGGCCTCAAAAAACCCCACATTTAAAATAAGTTTTATTCTGTTGTGAAAAAGTTCTTTCCTTATTCATAAAAATATATTTACTGTTTGTAAATAATTTATAGTCTGTTGTGAAACTGTTGCCATATAAGTGAGCACTGAATGCCTGATTAGCCACTGCAGGTACAGGAGTTGGAGTGACCCTTCCCACCAGACCTGTGCCATTAACAGTGTTTGGTCACTCATTTAACCATAGAGAACTGTCAAAGTGTGTGTGAAGCTACCTAGATGTAGATAGTGAGGGTAATACAGAGATTCAGTGGGCACCTGCAGCTCAGAAGGCCTATGACATGCTGGGCTGCATCAGAAGTGTGGCCAGCAGGTCTAGAGAAGTTATCCTGCCCCTCTGCTCTGCTGAGACCTCACTTGCAGTGCTGTGGACAGCTACGGTACCCCCAACATCAGAGAAATGTAGACCTGCTGGAAGGGGTCCAGAAGAGGCTACCAAAATGATCAGGGCTGGAGCACCTCTCCTGTGGGGACAGCCTGAGAGAGTTGGGGCTGCTCAGCCTAGAGGAGACTCCAGGGAGACCTTAGAGCTGCATTTCAGTATCTGCAGGGGATCAACAGGCAGGCTGGGGAGGGACTCTTGAGAAGGGCCTGTGGGGATAGGACAAGGGGCAATGGTGTGCAACTGGAGCAGGACAGATTGAAGTTGGACATCAGGAGGAAGTTCTGCACAGTGAGGGTGGTGAAATACTGGAACAGGCTGTCCAGGGCTGTGATTGAGGCCTCATCCCTGGAGATATTCAAGATCAGACTGGATGTGGCTCTGGGCAGCCTGCTTTAGTTGGAGGTGTCCCTGCTGAGTGCAGAGGGGTTGGACAAGATGCCTTGGAGGGTCCTCTCCAACCCAGTGCAAGCTGTGAATACATGTCCACATGTGTTCAAGGGATCATGGCAGGCTTCATGGGCAGTGCTTTCCTGCTTGTCTTCCACTCCTACAACAATTTCATCTTCAGGTACAATTTTTGCTTGAGGCAGAATGGATTCTGGGGTCTCTGGCACAAATAGGCATGGAACAGAGTGCTGTATTTTCTAACTTGGTAATTGCTTGCTAAGCATACCAATAATTCCCACTCTGTGAAGCTGACTAATAGACTGTCAGAAAGTTCATAAAAGGTTGGGGCAAACTTGAGACTGAAGAAGTTGTTTCTTAATGTGCAGAGAATGTGGAGTCCCCAATATTCACTGTGCCCATGTAAATACAGCTGGGGAGAGAGCCCTGCTTTGCAAATGAATAACTCTTGACTCAGATGCAAATGGGGCTGATTAAAGGAACACAGCTTATCATTGTCAGTTATTTGATAGTTGAGGGGCTGCATCTGGCCCTGAAAATTAATCTCTCTGGCCTGACAGCTTTTCCTTGGGAGAGACCAGGGCTGGCTGGGGCAGCAGGTGCTGGCTGGAAACTTGCATTTCCTTATAGTCAGACCCTTGGAGTTTGCATTTCAGTTCTCTGTTGCTGTGTTTCCATATGAAGCAGTTGTGAAGTGCATCTTGCCTTTGTGAAGCCTGGCATTTAAATCTGGGGGCTTTGCTGCCACAGGCCTTGAATTCCCAAACTGAAACCTGCTTTTGTGATGCTGTGAGGCTCAGTGATGTGTTTGCTACCTCTGTAGCAGGGATAAAGTACTGCTGGCTGGTATGGTTATTGGCACTGCTTGCATTTCATGTCTGTTCAGATCCACTCTGTGGAGTGAGACATGGGAAGGTTGTGATTTGGCATTTTGGGCTTGTTTCTGGTTTCTATGTCTTCATAGGGCACAGCTGAGGATGGTAGAGCTTACACTGGGTTTCAGTAAGCATTCTGTTCTGCTACTCAGCACAATCATTTTGCTATAAAAACTGGAAAAAAAATTGGTTCCAGCAGCAGGAGGGTCCTGACTCAATTTCATTACTTAGGAATCAGTTTTGGCTTATCAAATTTCTTTGCTGAGGACCACTTGGCCTTTTTGTGCTGTGCCTGCCCTGCTGCTCTTGTTTCTCTGTGGTGTGGCCAGCAGGAGCAGGGAAATGATCATGCCCCTGGTGAGGCCACACCTTGAGTGCTGGGTTCAGTTTTGGGCCCCTCACTCCAAGAAGGACATTGAGTAGCTGGAGCAGGTCCAGAGAAGGGCAACAATGCTGGGGAAGGGTCTGGAGAACAGGGCTGGGGGACCTGGGGTTGTTTAATGTGGAGAAGAGGAGACTGCAGGGAGACCTCATTGCTCTCTGCAGCTCGCTGTGGGGAGGTTGCAGTGAGGTGGGGGTTGGGCTCTGCTCCCTAATCTCAGGTGCTAGAAGGAGAGGAAATGTCCTGGAATTGTGCCAGGGGAGGGTTAGGTTGGAGATGAGGAAAAGTCTCTGTTGCAAGAGTGATCAGGGATTGCCCAGGGAGGTGGTGGAGTGCCCGTGGCTGGAGGTGTTGCAGAAAGCTGTGGCCATGGTGCTTTGGTGATGTGTTGCTGGTTGGACTGTGAACTTAAGTAGGTCAGCAGCTCCTTCAGCATTGCTTTCCTCTTCAAGGTCAGGGATGGTAGTGCTCTGATGCCATCTACCATCACTGCAGACATTGCTGGAATGTCCCTTTTCTTTCTCTGACCTTTTTATGGTGGTGAAGTTGCTGTTTTTTCAGTGCAATAACTGGATGGTAAGTCAGGGACCTGTCAGGCTTTCTGTGTTTCCCACTTGGCAGTTTGTGGTCTTTGTGTCATCCAGTCCCACACAGCTGGCATACAGAAAGTGTTTCAGGAGGGCAGAGGATAATGCTGTGAGACCAAAGTTCTGCACTGCAGGCAGAAAGCAGCATTACTTCCTGCTCTGGTGTGTCAGCTGCTCAGGGCTCTCCTTCACTTAGCATCAGCAGGAGCTGCTGCAGGTCTGGGCCTCCCAGAGATACTGGTGAGAGTGCAGTGCAGAATAAGCTGCATTTTGCTGACTGTGACATTGCAATACTGTGTTGAAACACTTGCTGTGTGAAAATCTTTGTTGCAGAACTGCTAAGGCAAACAATGACCATTTCCCTACAAAGCCTAGTGTGGAAGGAGGTATGTTAAGGAAAAGGAGCACTTTCACACTTCAATAAAAGCAGAGAAGTGTTCCTGGTCCAAGTAGGCCTGACATTTGGATTCTTTTTTGATGGAAATGTAAAATTCAGATGTGAAGAAAAGAATGCAAAGGATGTGTAGATTCTGTCATAGTGACAGGGAAATCAGGACTTGTACACAGGCTGGACAAAATGTATGGCTTGGTTGCCTTCTTGAAAGGATCCTGCTGAGGGTTGAGTTCTCCCTCAAGGTCGTGTGTAGAAGCTGGGGGTGGGTTGCTCTGTGTGCTGATCTCCTCCAGGTGCCTACACCCAGCCTCACTTGTGTTGGGGCTTTCTCTGGGCATGGTATGGCCATGGCTCCAGAACTTGCCTTCTGACATGCCCTATGTTGTGCTACCTTCCCTTCTGCACCTGCAGGTCTCCTCTCCAAGCCCATTTACAGGTCGGGAGGGTCCTCTAAGCTGGCACTGCCCCTGGGGTCTCCCAGGGTGGCACAGCAGAGCTGGCTGAGCGAGCACAGGAGCTGGCAGCAGCCATGTGCTGGCAGCCTGGCGTGGCTGGGCTTTGGCTTTGGGTGCTGCCCTCTCCCACACAGTCCCAAGGGATGATGTCCAGGAACTTGACACCACCCCTGGTGGTTTTACTTCAGCCCCTCTTGCAGGGGGGAGCTCATTTTCCTTTAGGGATCAGTGCAGTGGCTGGGAGCAGAATTGCAGCTGCTTCCCAGCTTCCCTGGCACTGAACTACAGCCCAGTGCAGCTTCCTCTCCTAAAACTGCAGCATCAGTTTGGGATTTGGTTTTGGTTTTTAAGGCATTTGCAAGCATTTAATGTTGATGTTAAGTTTTTCTTAGTTGTGCTGTTTACAAAGATGCTGAAGGAACTTTTTCCTGTACATAGGAGTGAGTTTTGGGTGCTTTAACCTCTGTCACCACCTCAGCTTTGAGCGTTTTGGGTCCTTAATTTGGTTTTGGTGAAAACTTGTGTGATAAAATAAATATGTTGCCTTGCTTTTCTATGACACTTAGAGGAGTCTCTTGTTTTACTCTTTAGTGACTTTTGAGTACTGTGCTGTTTGGGGCTCTCACTACAACAGAGATACTGAGGTGCTGGAGCAAGGCCAGAGAAGGGCAGCAAAGCTGGGGAAGGGTCTGGAGAACAAGACTGGGGAGGAGCAGCTGAGGAAACTGGAGGGGTTCAGCCTGGAGAAGAGGAGGCTGAGGGGAGATCTCCTTACTCTCCACGGCTCCCTGAAAGGAGGTTGCAGTGAGGTAGGGGTTAGTCTCTTTTCTCTTGTAACAGACGACAGGATGAGAGGAAATGGCCTCTGTTTGCCTAAACCAGGAGAGGTTTAGGTTGGATATGAGAAGAAGCTTCCCTGAAAGGATTGTCAAAGACTGGAACAGGCTGCCCAGGGAATTGGCTGAATCCCCATCTCTATAGGTGTATAAAAGGTGCAGAGATGACCCCAGGAACTCCAGACCAGTCAGTCTGACCTCTGTGCCTGGCAAGGTCATGGAGCAGACCCTCCTGAAGGCTTTCCTAAGGTGTATGGGAAATGATGATGATTGGTGGTAACCAACAGGGATTCACCAGGGGCAAATCCTGCCTGATGATTTTTATGGCCTTTTATGATGGAGCCTCAGCAAGTTTGCAGGTGACACCAAGCTGTGTGGCCCAGCTGACAGGCTGGAGGGAAGGATCCATCCAGAGGGACCTGGGCAGGCTGCAGAGGTGAGCCCAAGCCAACCTCATGAAGTTCAGTAAGGCCAAGGGCAAGGTCCTGTAGCTGAGTCAGGGCAATCCCAAGCACAAATCCAGGCTGGGGAAGGAATGGNTTGGGGTTCCTTCCAGCCCATGTTTTAATCCTTTCAAAGGAGCACAGCCTTAGGTGTAGGGCAAGCACTTGTGTAGCTCTGGTTGGTTATATGGTGACCACCACCTGTCCTTTCCTCCTGGGTCCCATAGATTATTCAGACACATTTTGCAAACAGTTTCCTATCTCCTTCCCAACTCCTGATGCAGAAAAATATGCCTTTTGTTTAGGAAGAATTGTTCCACAAGGAGCCATGGCAGATGGTGACTGTTTGGCTTCAGGGGTTATGCAGGGAATAAACCAGAGGGAAGGAGAATTATAGGAGTCCTGCTGGCTGGGTGAATAGGAGCTGGTTATCACACTTGGGTCTGCTGCTTCCCAGAGAGCATCAAACAGTCTCCTTCTGAGGATGAGCTTTAGAAATTGTCTTTCAAAGAATCATGTTTAGCTCAGCAGGGTGTTGTGGTGGGGCTGTGTTGTGGTTATGTTGCTGGTTTTTAGGTGGTGTCCCTGTGCTCTGTATATTCTGGATTGGCAGTTCTTCATTTTGGAGAATTTGGCTTCAGGCTTTCTTCTCCAAGTTAAAGATCTGTCTGTTAGAGAGGGCTGTGAAGAAGGGGCATGAAAGGATGGATAGAGGAAAGGCTGTGGCCTCTACACTGTCTGTAGAGATTTTTGTTTCCTTGCTTGTGTCTGCAGACATTTCTTGTTTTAAAGGAAATGCAACTCCAGAGAACAGTGTAAAGCAGCTTTGTGTTACTGGACCAACTTTTGTGGAGTTGACAGTCTTGCCATTGGGGAGTACTTGGAGTGATGTGCAGCAGCACTGGGTTCACAGAGCACCTTTCACCTCAGTTTCAGCCTTTCTTGCTGTGGTGTTTCAGTTCCAGTTCTGCTGACCTCTGTTAACTTGCAGGCTCAGCCAGGACTAAATTTGTCTCAATCTCTCTCCATAGTCTGACCTGAAATGTGTCCAAGATGCAAAGGGAGGCTCATTCTACAGGGACCATTGTCCAGTGTTAGGTGAGTTGAAGATCAAATAATTTATCTTAATGTGTGTTGATTACACTTAGTCTGCACTTCTCTTTCCTTTTCAAGTGTCCTTGCTGGTGAAATGTAAGCAGCAGCACTGCTGTGTGTTAGTGATCAGTTGTAATTCTGCTCTGAATGCATTTGGTCACAGAGTGGTAAGGGTTGGAAGGGACCTCTGGAGATCAAGTCCAACCCCCCTGCCCAGGCAGGGTCACCTAGAGAAGGTCACACAGGAACATGTCCAGGTGGGTTTTGAAAGTCTCAGGAGATGGAGACTCCAGCACCTCTCTGTTCAGCCTGCTCCAGCACCCTTAAATTTCCTCATGTTTAGATGGGACTTGTGATGCTCAGGTCTGTGCCCATTACACCACTGGAAAAAGCCTGGTCCTGTCCTCCTGACCCCAGCCATTCAGTGTTGGTCAGCACTGGTGAGCCCCCCTCAGGCTGCTCTCTTCCAGACTAAAGCCCCAGTTCTCTCAGTCTCTCCTCTCAAAGGAGATGTTCCAGTCCCCTAATCATCTTTGTAGCTCCAATACTCTGGTATCCATGTGCCAAGTAGATGGCCGGGGAGCTGCTCAGTGTTGAGTAAGTGAGTTGTGTGCCCTGTGCAGTGTATTTCTAAAGGGCCAAAAATTGCTGTGCACTGTTAAATAACTCCAGGCTGTTCAGTGAAGCAGCATCTACATGGCTGTGAGCTGGAGCCATTCAAGCATGGATCAATACAGAGTTAGGTACTAGTACTGCTGTGTGCTGTGAGACCTGAGCAGGGGCTTTCCCTATCACCTGCACTGATTTACTCCTCCAGGGTCCTAGCTGGGCTGTGGGGCATGTACAGAGTGTACAAAGCAATTGCCAAGTGCTGTGGTTTGAAGATTCACAGAATGGTTTAGGTTGGAAGGGACCTTCAAGATCATTCAGTTCCAACCCCCACCAGCTCAGCTTGCTCAAGGCCTCATCCAAATTGGCTTTAAACACCTCCAGGGAGGGAGCAGCCACAACCTCCCTGGGCAACCTGTGCCAGTGTCTCGCCACCCTCATGGCAAAGAATTTCTTCCTCATCTCCACTCTCACTCTTCCCTCTCCCAGCTCAAAGCCATTCTCCCTCATCCTGTCACTCCCAGCCCTTGTCCAAAGTCCCTCCCCAGCTCTCCTGTAGCCCCCTGCATGTACTGGAAGGCTGCTCTAAGGTCTCCCTGCAGCCTTCTCTTCTCCAGGCTGAACAGCCCCAGCACTCAGCCTGTCCCCACAGGGGAGCTTCTCCAGCCCTCTGAGCATCTTTGTGGCCTCCTCTGGAGATGCTGGAGAGGGTCCAGGTCCTTCTTCTGGGTTCCCCAGCACTGGAGGCAGTGCTGCAGGTGAGGTCTGAGCAGAGCAGAGCAGAGGGGCAGAATCCCCTCCCTGTGCTGCTGCTCCCCCTGCTCTGGCTGCAGCCAGCACACAGCTGCCTCTGGGCTGCCAGTGACCAGTGCTGGCTGCTGGGCTCTTTGGCACCAACTGACACCCCCAAAGCCACCTCCTCCAGGCTGCTGTGCTGGACCTTGCACTTGGACTTGTTGAATTTCGTGAGGTTGGCTTGGGTCCACCTCTCCAGCCTGTCTGGGTCCCTCTGCATGCCATCCTCTCCCTCCATTGTGTCAGACAGGCCACACAGCTTGGTGCCATCTGCAGAGTTGCTGAAGGTACCTCAATCCCACTGCCCATGTCACTGACAGAGATGTTAAGCAGCACTGCCAGGCAGGTTGAGCTGTAGTTTGCGGATTATTTGCACTCATTTCCTGATTATTGCAGTGTATTTGCTTAGCAAATGCCTGCTCAGCACTGCCCACTGCAGAACATTCTACTTTTCTTCTCAAGTTCCCTGTTATACTTCAGTGCATAAAAACCTGAACTGGTAAAGCTGACTGTTGTGAAGTGATGAGAGTTCTGGGTACTGCTCTTCAGCTAACTCCTTGCACAAGTACTTGAAGTCTGACCTACAAGCGCTGATCTTGATGAGACACTGGAATCAGGTTGCCTGGGGAGGTTGTGGATGCCCCTTGCCTGGAGGTGTTCAAGGCCAGCTTGGATGAGGCCTTGAGCAACTAAGGCTAGTGGAAGGTGTCCCTGCCCATGGCAGGGGAATTGAAACTGGATGGTGTCTAAGGTCCCTTCCAACCTAACCTATTCTGTGAATCTTTTGTTTGCAGTGTTGGTGAAAAGGTGAAATAGGACAGGTCTGGTTTGTCTGGGAGAAAAGCAACTGTCCACTGTCACTTAGCTGCTTCCTGCACAGCACATGGAACACAGAAGGCATCAGGTTGGAAGGGACCCTTGAAGGTCATCTTGCCCAACCACCCTGCAGTGAGCAGAGACATCTCCTACTAGATCAGCTTGGGTGTAGTACTGCTTACTCCATCTCCTGCTAGATCAGGTTGGGTTCAGTACTCTTCACTCCATCTCCCGCTAGATCAGGTTGGGTTCAGTACTCCTTACTCCATCTCCTGCTAGATCAGGTTGGGTTCAGTACTCCTTACTCCATCTCCTGCTAGATCAGGTTGGGTTCAGTACTCTTCACTC
>WBNM01008103.1:41451-76120 GCA_013399055.1 Ramphastos sulfuratus
CTGCTGGATCAGGTTGGGTTCAGTACTCTTTACTCCGTCTCCTGCTGGATCAGGTTGGGTTCAGTACTCTTTACTCCATCTCCTGCTGGATCAGGTTGGGTTCAGGACTGTTCACCTCTGTAACAAGCTGGGGCATTCTGGTCTTTGCCTCTTGCTTCTTTACTTAAAATGTCATTCTAGTCTGACATGACTGAAAATGGAGCAGTAATAATGGGGTCTTGCTGTTTCTTTATCACAGAGGTAAAGTTGAGTTCTTATCCATGCCCTTTATTAATTTTTGTCCTTGCTTTAGAAGTCCAAGTCTGTGTTTTCTGCATGTAGCTTACTTTTAGGGTGATGCCATATTTGACTGTGTGAGTCACTAAAGATAGTTAATTAAAGGTTGATCACTAAAGATAGTAAGAGTCTGTTCTTTAATTTTCTCCTTTCACTGTATTAAGTTGTTCTTAATGGGTGATGATGAGCTCAGTTGGTTGTTCTTGGTGCACTGTGTTCCATCTTCTCAGCTGCTAGTTGTCCCACCTGGTCTTTGTTAGAACCTCTCTCCCTTTTACATGCCTTCTGAACACAGCTCACAAGTACCTTTGTGCTGTGAATTTAAATCTACGCTTGCATTAAAAACCAGAGAGGGTTTTTTGGTACTGAGACAGCTGGAGTGCAAATAGTACCCTAGCAGGAGTCTGTTTACCATGGAGTAGGAGGCAGTTGGAGCAAGCCCCTGGATCTGATCTGGATCAGTACCACATTGGTGACCTCAAGGATGAGACACAGCAAAATCCCAGAGAGTTTGCAGGTGACAGGAAGTTGCAAAGGGCTGTGGCTTGAAGCAAAGCATTTCTCAGAAGAGCCTTGAGGAAGTGAAAGGTTTGGTGAATGGAGACCTCACAGAGTTCAGTCAGAAGTGCAGTTTTGCACTCAGGCTTAGGGGAGACCTTCTCAGCATGGGCCAGCACATAAAGGGAGGCTGCCAGCAGGACGGAGACTCCCTTTGCACAAGGAGTGCCATGGCAAAGCCGAGGGGTGATGGGGACAAATGACTGCTGGGGAGGTTCCCATGGGACTGCAGGAGGAAATGTTTGCCTCTGGGAACAGTCAGAGACTGGAATCATCTCCCAAGGGAAGCAGTGGAGTGCCCTGCATGGGGCAGTCTGAAGGCTGAGCTTGGCAGGGTGCTGAGCAGCTCAGTTCAGCTCTGCTGTCAGCTAGAAAGGTTGACACAGATGGTCCTGGGGGGGGTCCCTTCCCACCTGACATTCTGTGAAGCCTACATACCACAAATTCCCTGCTTAGGAATTGCAAATGCCTGAGTGAAGAGCATTGGTGAGGAAGACCTTGGCCTTGCAGAGAGTATCAGTCTGACAGCATTGCAAAGGAGGCAGATTTCAGTGTGGCTTTATTAGGAGGATGGTGGGCAATAGAAAAAGCAAAGTTGTTATCCCACTCCACTCAGTGGTGATGAAGCTGTGTCTAGAACTCTGTGCCCAGTTTGTGTCACTGTCCACCCCTCTCCTCCTCCCTCCCCTACCAGTTTTGGGAAGATGTAGAGATTCTGATGGTGGCCTGCTGAAGCGGTTAAGAGACTGAGAGAATATGAATTGCCGTGAGGAGGAGCTGGGATAACTTGGTCTAGTAGGAAGGAGGTTAAGAGGTAATTGGCAAGCAGAGCCACATTAAGGGTGATTTGGAAATAGTGGCACCAAAATTTCAGTAGTGCAAATGACATAGAAACAAATCGTTAGTGGCCTTGAAGCCACCACCCTAAGGGACTCGAGGCTCAGAGACCTTAAAGATCACCTAGTTCCAAATCCCCCTGCCCTGGGGCATGGAGACCTCCTACTAGCCCAGCTTGCTCAAAGACCCATCCAGCCTGGCTTTCAACACTTGCAGGCTTGGAACTTCCACAGCTTCTCTGGGCAACCTGTTCCAGTGCCTCACCACCCTTATGTGGAATAATTTCTTCCTAATGTCTCATCTAAATCTGCCTCCAGTTTGCAGCCATCAGCTCTCATCCTGTCACTCTGTGCCTTTGTCAAAAGTCCTTCTCCAGCTCTGCTAGTCCCCTTCACATACTGGAAGGCTGCTGTGAGATCTCACTGGAGCCTTCTCTTCTCCAGGCCCCAGCTCTCAGCCTTTGTTCACAGCAGAGGTGCTCCAACCCTTGAATTGTCTTTGTGGCCCCCTCTGAACCTGCTCTGACAGTTCTCTGACCTCCTTGTGCTGGGAGCTCCAGGACTGGACACAGGACACAAGGTGGAGTCTCACAAAGAAGGCTCTTTGTGGGTGATTCTCAAATGTATCAGAGCCTAAAGGCTCTACCTTGTCTCACACTGTGATAGCTGTAACCATCCCAGTGAGGGCCCCTAGTGCAGCTGTCACAAGTAGTTAGCATTTGCCACTTGGGTTGCTGTTTGCCTGCAACTCAGTCAACAAGGAAAGCAGAAGTCCATGGCCAGAGGTTCACAGAATCGTGGAATGGTCTGGGTTGGAAGGGACCTCCAAAGGTCATCCACTCCACCCCCGCTGCAGTCAGCAGGGACATCCTCAACTAGATCAGGCTGCCCAGAGCCCTGTCGAGCCTGACCTTGAATGTCTGCAGGGATGGGCCCCGACCACCTCCCCAGGTGGTGAACCTGTACAGGTTCTTCTGTACCTGTCCACTCCCTGGCACCACTGCTTGCAGAGCAGTTCAGTTCCACAAGTGTATTGGTTTGAGTTTAGCTTCCCAGGGGACTCAAAATATATCTAACAGAAACCAATACAATAATAACAGGATGCCTTCCCCTCCCCCCACTTACTGGAAAGAAAGGGATTAGATGTAGAGAGAGAGAGAAGGGATAAAACACCCAAAGAGCAGTCTTGCTTCCATTTGGAAGTTAAAAGAAAAACTTTAAATAAAAGGTATTTAAGGTAGGGGAGTTACAAATAGGTACAGGGAAGGGAAAACAAGATACAAAATAGATATACAACCAGATGGATGGCAATGGATGGAGGTAAATTCAGGAAGGGATGTTCACCGTGTCCTAGCAAATGGCCACGTGGTGAGGCAGCAGCAGGAACAAAGGTGGCATCAAGCAGGCAAGCAGGCCAGGAGAGAGAGAAACAGGAAGTTCCTCTGCTTATAGAGGGGGTCCAGACAGGCAGTGGTGTCAGAACCAACACATGCCCCGGAGTCAAGATGTGATACCAATATGATTTTTGGTCTTGGTTGTTTATTGACTATGAACATGCATTTATATACCCTTCCAACAGACTGTTCAGGCCAGCCCATCACAAAGCAGTTGGTCCAGGTCGTTAAGGGACAAGCTGTTGCCCCAAGCAGCTGGCCCAAATCACCCAGATGCAAACTCTCCTGGAATTCTCTAATTGGTGTAAGTTGTTAAAGGTGCAAGCTGTGAGGAACCAAGCAGATAGCTCCTCACTATCTGTTCAGAAGGCCTCTTGTTTTGCTTTGATCCTCATTGTTTCGCATTCCTCTGGAGGCTGCTTGCAAGGTGGTGTCCTTGGCCCTTTTCATGTAGACTGTGAAACTTCAGCTTACAATTTAGCAGTTAGCACAGCTTGGATTGCTCACGTATCCAGTTAATACAGAATGCTTCCCTGCAGAGTGGGAGTGGGCTCACCACTGCACCTGGGGTCAAGTTCTGACCACTCCCCCCCACCCAGGGGGGTTAACCTTTTACAACAAGGTCCCTTCTTCCCCTTGGCTGGGAAGCGCTAACACTGTTGTTGTTGCTGCGTTTCAGGTGAGCAGAACGGGAACAGGAACCCTGGCGGGCTGCAGATCGGTGACCTGGTCAACATCGACCTGGATCTGGAGATCGTGCAGTCGCTGCAGCACGGGCACGGCGGCTGGACCGACGGCATGTTCGAGACCCTGACCACCACCGGCACCGTCTGCGGCATCGACGAGGACCACGACATCGTAGTGCAGTACCCAAGCGGCAACAGGTTTGCTACAGCCCTCGGCGCTGGGCCTGGCAAACTGCCTTTGCTCCAGCACCCGAGACCACTTAGTGCCAGAAGCTTTCTGTCCTCCCTTTGCTCCTGTTAAGATCTCTCTGGGGAAGCAGCTGCCTTCTGCAGGCTAATGACTGGACATGGAGCAGGTCCAGAGGAGGGCTCAGAGGGCTGCAGCAGCTCTGCTGTGAGGACAGGCTGAGAGAGTTGGGGCTCTGCAACCTGGAGAAGAGAAAGCTTCAAGGAGAGCTTGGAGTGGCCTTGCAGGATCTGAAGGGGAAGGCTGGGGAGGGACTATTGACAAGNCCTTAAACCAGCACACGGCTTGAGGTCATTCCCTCTTGTTCTAGCACTAATTGTCTTTGAGAGAAGAGACCAGGACCAAGCTCTCTATAACCTCCTTTCAGGTAGCTGTAGACAGTGATGAGCCTCCTCTTCTCTAAACTAACCATCCCCAACTCCTTCAGTCTCTCCTCAGCAGATTTACTCTCCAGGCTCCTCACAGCTTCCTTGCCCTCCTCCGCACCGACTCCAGCACCTCCACATCCCTCTTGTGCTGAGGTGCCCCAAACTGGACACAACACTCGAGGTGTGGCCTCAGCAGAGCAGAGCCCAAGGGCACAATCCCCTCCTGCTGGGCACAGCATTTCCAATCCCAGCCAGGATGCCTTTGCCTTTCTGTGCCACCTGGGCACTGCTGGCTTGTATTCACTTGCTTGTCGATTTCCACTCCCAGGTCCCAGCAGCTTTCCAGCCACTTCCCCAAGCCTGCAGCATTGCTTGGGGTTGTTGTGGGCTAAGTGCAGGACCTGGCACTTGGCCTTGTTGAAGCTCATCCTGTTAGCATTGGCCATGGATCCAGTCTACCCAAGTCCCTCTGCAGAGCCTCCCTACCCTGCTGCAGATCAACACTGCCACCTAACCTGGTGCCATCTGTGAACTGGAATATTTAATTCCTTCTACCACACAGAATCAGGACTTGTCTTTGATGATGTCTCTATGGAAAAAGGAAGTTTGCTGCCCAAAATAAGGAGTGATGTTCTGGACTAATTTCGTTCCAAAGTGTAGTATTTAAGCAGTGATTTCTCTTTCATTACAAAGCATCCCCTGGCTTCCAGAGGACTGGTAACAGCTGTGCAGTGAGGAAGAGCATTATGAGGGCATGTGGTGAAGTTTGTATGCTGGGGATCTTGTCTCATGCAGAGTGACTTCAGCATGGGCTACACTGAGCGTTTTGTTACTCCAAGGATTGTTACTTCATGTAAATATGGACCAAGAATGGAAAGGACTGGGGAAGCTGTTGCCAAACCCACTCCCTACAAGTAGTTTAGGTTTGATGAGTTCCATCCATGCTGAGAGGAGTCAAGCCCAGCTCTACAGCTGGGTCTGAGCCAATACATCCACATGCAGTTGTGTTGTCTTGCTCTCAGGCATGTGGCTTATCTTTCCAGTGCAGCTGATGAATGGATGTCATTCCAGCTTTATCTGGTGAATGGATGTCATTCCAGCTTTATCTGGAGCCTGACCTGTGCAGTTTGTCCAGAAAATTAACAATACATTGTTCATTCAGGTCTTCCCTCCAGGTACTATTGATTAATGTTGCAAAGTAATGCAAACCAGAGCTGCTTTCCCATCTGGCACAAGCTGAAGAGGCTTCTCTTGGCTCTCATGGCTGCAGAGCCAGTGAGAGGAGCTGCTCTGCCCTGTCTGGCCTTTCTAGAGTTCAGGTAGTTGAATGAAAGCAAACCTCAGACCAAATACACATAAAGGAGAGCTCTCCATAATGTCTGTTGCAATGCAGCTTATCACAGAGCCAGCTGAGAGCTTTAAACCAGACAGATTTGTACAAATTAGGAGAGTGTGGACATCCCTTTAAGTGAGGAGTGTTTTCATAACTGAGTGGTGGAGCTTTTGACCCAGCAGGAGGGGACAGAACTCCCTCTTCTTCCCAGGTTCTTCCCTCCATGAAGAAGGCAACTGTGTAGCTGCTTTCAGGACTGTGTTGCCATCAGCCTGCTTCACCTTAGGATATTTCTTCTTGGCTTTTACAAATGCACTTCTCTGAAGGCATGCCTGGAAATCACAGAATTGTAGACCTCCAAAGATCATCTAGTCCTCTAGTCCCTCTGCAGTCAGCAGGGACATCCTCCACTAGAGCAGGCTACCCAGAGCACTGTTGAGCCTCACTTCAAACATCTCCAGGGCTGGGGCCTCAACCACCTCCCTGGGCAACCTGTTGCAGTGTTCCAGCAGCCTCCTGCTGCAGAACTTGTTCCTCACAGCCAGTCTCAATCTGCTCTGTTCCAGTTTGCAGCCATTGCCCTCATCCTGTCCCTGCAGGCCTTTGGGAGCAGTCTCTCTGCAGCCTTCTTGTAGCTCCTTCAGGTGCTGGCAGACTGCTCTAAGGTCTCTCTGGAGCCTTCTCTTCTCCAGGCTGAGCACCCCCAGCCTGTCCCCACAGCAGAGCTGCTCTAACCCCATGATCCTTTTCCTGGCCTCCTCTGGACCCTCTCCATCAGGTCCATGTCCTCCCTGTGTTGAGAGCTCCAGAGCTGGACACAGCACTGCAGTGAGGTCTCCCCAGAGCAGAGCAGAGGGGCAGGATCTCCTCTCTCCATCCCTGGCCACACTGCTCTGGATGCAGCCCAGGCTGCCCTTGGCCTTCTGTGCTGCAGTCTCTCACTGCCTGCTCATCTCCAGCTTCTCACCACCAGCTCCCTCAAGTCCTTTTCCCCAGGGCTGCTTTCTCTCACCTCCTCCCCCAGCCTGTGTTGGCAGTGAGGATTGTGCCAGCCCAGGTGCAGAACCCTGCACTTGCTCTTGTGGAGCCTGTGCCCACCTCTGCAGCTTGCCCAGGTGCCTCTGGATGCCATCCTGTCCCTCTGGCACATGGGCAGCAGCACTCAGCTTGGTGTCATTGCACACTGCTGATGGTGCCTTGGTCCCACTGCCCATAGCAGTGATACAAACATCAAACAGTGCAGGCCCCAGCAGGGACCCCTGAGGGACACCACTTGGCACTGCTCTGCAGCTGGGCTCAAGCCATTGAGCACTTCCCTCTGGATGTGACCACCCAGCCAGTTCCTCATCCCCTGAACAGTGCCCCCAGCACATCTGTATCAACTAAAGAGGCACGGAGAACTTTACTGGACACAAACTGGCTGCCTACAGGCTGTAGTATCCCCCTGCAGGAAGTTTTGCAGGTATACAAGCAGAGTCTTGTCCAACAGAGTAGTCTTGAAGCTGTGTTGTTTCAGCCTGCATGTTGAAATCTGCTTTCAATGGCTCCCTGTCTAGGTGGACATTTAACCCAGCTGTGCTCACCAAGGCCAACGTTGTCCGAAGCGGAGATGCTGCTCAGGGTGCAGAGGGAGGCTCCTCTCAGTTCCAAGTGGGTGACCTTGTGCAAGTGTGCTACGACTTGGAGCGGATCAAGCTGCTGCAGAGGGGGCACGGAGAGTGGGCAGAGGCCATGCTCCCGGTGAGTAGCTGTGTGCTTGCAGCCAGGCTGGGAAAACTGCTTGTGATTGGCAGCCACAGCTGGAGCTTCTGAGAGTCAGAGCTGAAATGGATTTCCTCAAAAGCAGTGGTGAGGCTGCTGGCGTCACCAGCACCTCGAGTGCCTGTTCTGTCTTCCCTGCTTTTGGTGCCTTTTGTACTGTCCATGTTTTTTGTAAAGCACAAGAGGTGACTCTTGGAGAATTCAGCACCTCCCCTGTGGGCACAGGCTGAGGGAGTTGGGGCTGTTCAGCCTGGATAAGGCTCCAGGGAGACCTCATAGCAGTCTTCCAGTACCTGAAGGAGGCTATGGGAGAGCTGGGGAGGGACTTTTGGCAAGGGCTGGAGGGACAAGATAAGGGAGAATGGATTGAAGGTGGAAGAGGGGAGACCAATACTGGAAATTAGGAAGAAATTCTCAACAGTGAAGATGATGAGACACTGGCACAGGTTGTCCAGGGAGGTTGTGGATGCTTCCTCCCTGGAGGTGTTCAAGGCTGGGTTGGATGAGGCTTTGAGCAAGTTGGACTAGTGGAAGGTGTCCCTGGCCATGGCAGGAGAGTTAGAAGTGAATGATCTTTAAGGTCCCTTCCAATCCAACCTGTGAGGTTCTGTGAGATGTGATGAGCAAATGCTTAGGTGGAGTAACTGCTGAGCCTGCTGCACCTTAGCTAAAGGTGTCAGTGATGGCCTGTTGAGCAAGGGACCTCATCACACCTGTGACATCCTCTAACATTCAGATTTCCAATTACTTTGTTTTTAGTAGTATTTGCATTTGGTGTTTTCTTTAATGCAGACCTTAGGTAAAGTTGGTCGGGTCCAGCAGATCTATTCAGACAGTGACTTAAAGGTAGAGGTTTGTGGCACATCTTGGACATACAACCCAGCAGCTGTCTCAAAGGTGGCATCAGCAGGATCTGCTATCAGTAATGCATCTGGTGGTAAGTTTGAAGCATGACCACTACTGTGTCTTTGGGGAGTGTTTGTGTAAATGGGTGCTAAGGCCCAGCCCAGCCTGTGTGTGCAAGGATGCCAACGCTCAGGCCTGAGGGCAGACTAAGGGAGGTTACACCTGTGTGGCAGATCCCAGGAGAAGCTGCAGTGAGTGTGGAGATGGAGGTGGGAGTTAGCTTGGTAAGGGGAAAAAATTCCAAATGGAGTTTGGGGTTCAATTTGCCCAGGGGTGTCTTGGGAGGTCTGCTCTAAGGGCTTTGGAACCAAGGTGATTAGAGGGGACATGGCACTGGGGCAGAGACTAAGGTGTGGAGACAGTGTCCCTGGCTGGAGCAGGCAGACCCCTTGGTGAGCAGATGGATCTGCTGCAAGCTGTTACTCAGGATGTTGGTCTTGCCTTAACATTTTTGTCTTGAAATTCAGTCAGACTGATGAACATTCCCACAGTGACAGTGGAGATCTTCTCTGTGCCTGGGCAAGCACATTCCAGTTCTGTTTACCCTGCTCTCATTCATCTCACGATGCTGAAGGTGTCTGATGTGTTTCATTTTTGTTGGCTGTTTCACAGATCAGCCAGGCTGGGTGAGGCCTTGAGCACCCTGGGCTAGTGGGAGGTGTCCTTGCCCATGGCAGGGGTTGGGACTGGATGATCTTGAAGGTCCCTTCCAACCCAAACTGTTCTATGAATCCCTGAGTTACCAACCCCCAAACAAATGTGCTTACCCCTGGTTGTGGCAGACAAAGCTGTCTGTGGTCACTGCCCCTGTGCTGAAGTGCCTGATGTGGCAGCCTCAGCTGTCTGAGGGGTGCTGAGTGCAGCACCTACCTGGAACAGGATAATAACTTAGAGCTGCCAGTTGCCAGGGGTTCTGTGTTGCCTGTACCTGCCTTTAGAAACATCATGACTGTAGCCAATAATTCTCTTCTGTGCTAAGAGTTGTAATCCTGGCTTTTGTTTAACAATAACAGAGAGATTGTCCCAGCTATTGAAGAAGTTATTTGAAACCCAGGAATCTGGAGATCTCAATGAAGAACTGGTTAAAGCTGCTGCCAATGGAGATGTTGCTAAAGTGGAAGACTTGCTAAAGAGACCAGATGTGGATGTGAGTGTTCTGTTTGGGGAGGACTTTTTCTGGGGACCTGTAACACTTGAGAAAGGGAAACAGCTCTGGATACTGCTTGCCAGTCAGTAGTGTGTCTGCATAGGAGTGCAGCTGGGCCCAGTGTCTGGTCTGGGGAAGGGTCTGCAGAAGAGGGCTGGGGAGGAGCGGCTGAGGGAGCTGGGGGTGTGCAGTGTGGAACAGAGGAGGCTGAGGGCAGAGCTCATTGCTCTCTGCAGCTCCCTGAGAGGAGGCTGCAGGCAGCTGGGGATTGGGCTCTGCTCCCTAGGCTCAGGTGATGGAAGGAGAGGAAATGTCCTGAAATTGTGGCAGGGGAGGGTTAGGTTGGAGAAAAATGTCTTTGGTGCCAGAGTGCTGAGGGATTGGCAGAGGCTGCCCAGGGAGGTGGTAGAGTGCCCATGGCTGGAGGTGTTGCAGAAAGCTGTGGCCAGGGCACTAAATTCTGTCCCCAGGTGCCAATAGTGGTGCTGGGTTGCTGTTTGGACTGGATGATCTTGGAGGGCTTTTCCAAACAAAACAGTTCTATGATTCTCTTCTCCCATTTTTTTGTATGAAGTGTGTTGAGGATGTGTGAAACTAATGCACCACAGCCTTTCTGGGCAGAGAGATGCTGAGTTCTACTGTGTACCATGAGCTGAAACACCTTCCAGCCTCAGCCTGCCAGGGTTCTGGGGGGCAGAGAGCCAAACACTGTTGGTGCAAGGTCCTCAGCTTGTGTGCTGCGTGGGTGGGGTAGCAGTTGGGTGGGTAGAGGGCAGTAGGGGAGATCTGGGGGACTATTTTGCTGCTGTTATGGATCTTGTTTTTTTAAGTCCCCATCCAACCTGTTCTGTCACATTCCTTTTACCAGCTTGCCTGATCACCTTGGACTGAAATGTCTGAAACAGTGCTTAACAGGCAGCTTAGTGAATGCTGAAGATTTGTTTTTTAAATCACTCTCAGATGTTTCAGTACAGCAGTAGGAAGTCTTGCAGACCAGATTCTAAACTCCCTCACTTCTGAGGAGTGATTTGTAGCTTGAGATGATATAAAACCTGGAATTTTGTTCAGACTGGCTCCTGCTGATGCTGTAAATGAGAGAACCTTGTTCAGTGCAGTGCAGAGCAGGCAACTGCTGTCCATCTGCTCTGATTCTCCCACTGCACTCTCATGAGACCTCACCTGGACTACTGTGCCCAGCTCTGGAGCTGCTGACACAGGAAGGGCATGAAATTGATAGAGCAGGTCCAAAAGAGGCCATGAAGATGATCAGAGGGCTGGAGAACCTCTCAGGGACAGGCTGAGAGTTGGGGTTGTTCAGATTGAAGGAGAAGGCTGCAGGGAAGCCTTCCAGTATTTGGAGTGGGCTACAGGAGATCTGGGGAGGGGCTTTTGACAAAGGCATGGAGTGATGACAAGTGGTGATGGCTTCAAACTGGAAGGAGCTGGATTTAGACTGGCCATTAGGAGGCAATTCTTCCCCAGGAGGGTGGTGAGGCACTGGAACAGGCTGCCCAGGGAAGCTGTGAAGGCTCCAAGCCTGGAAGTGTTGGGAACCAGGCTGGCTGGGACTTGAACAAGCTGGGCTAGTGGGAGGTGTCCCTGCCCATGGCAGGAAGGTTGGAACTAGATGACCTTTAATGTCCCTTCCAACCCAAACTATTCTGTGATTCTGAGACCTGTCTCCAAGCCTTGCCATTTCTGGGCTACTGTAACAAAAGTTTTTAATCCAAGTATTGTTAAAGTCTCAATGTTTGAAGTAAATCTCTTTCTTCTTTGCTTCAATCCAGGTAATGCTATAGAAATGAAATAAGATTTAGAAGACAGGCTGAAAGAATTGGGGCTGTTCAGCCTGGAGAAGAGAAGGCTTTGGGAAGAACTTAGAGCTACCTTTTAATATCTTCAGGGGACCTACAGGAAGCCTGGGAGGGACTGTTCAGAAGGGCCTGTGGGGATAGGGTGAGGGGCAGTGGTTTGAAAGTGGAGCAGGACAGATTTAGGCTGGACATTAGGAGGAGGTTCTGCACAATGAGGGTGGTGAGACACTGGAACAGGCTGCCCAGGGCTGTGGTTGAGGCCCTATCCTTGGAGACATTCAAGTTCAGACTCAGTGTCCCTGCACAGCCTGCTGTAGTTGGAGGTGTCCCTGCTGCCTGCAGAGGGGTTGGACAAGATGAGCTTTGAGGGTCCCCTCCAACTCAATCCAAGCTGTGACTCTGTGAGCCCATCTGTGCTAGGAAGGCAGCTAAAAGTCGTTCCTTCGACACTTTCCTGTGCATGCAGTTGTGTGAAGGTTGCTTTTACTGGTGGCTGTGTCCTGCTGAGCTGTCAGAGGGGGGTGTGTGTGCATCTGCAGCTGTCTCACAGGCTGGCTGTGTTGCAGGTGAATGGGCAGTGTGCTGGACACACAGCAATGCAGGCAGCCAGCCAGAACGGCCACGTCGACATCCTCAAGTTACTCCTGAAGCAGAACGTGGATGTGGAGGCAGAGGTAACCCTGCACAACTTCCTTAACACTTACACCTTGCTGCAGAAGGAGATAAAACTAGTGCAGTTGCCTTCCTGAGTGCCCACGTGAGTGACAGACTGCTTTTCTTCCTGGGGGGATGTTTCCAAGTTGGCCTCTTGTGGACAGCATTGCCAGAGGTCAGCATCTGATTCCTTGGCACCTCTTGTCAGGTGAAGTACAGTGCTGGTGTGAAGGAGCTCTGGGAGCTGCTCTGTGATTGCAGGGGATGAAGTTCTTTAGTTCAACAGTAGAATGCAACATTCTGTTCAGTGTGGCTGAAGGTGAGCCAGGGTGTGCCCAGGTGGCCAAGAAGGGCAGCAGCAGCCTGGCCTGGATCAGCAATGGTGTGGCCAGCAGGAGCAGGGTAGGGATTGTGTCCCCTGTACTGGGCACTGGTGAGGCCACACCTTGAGTGCTGCCTTCAGTTTTGGGCCCTTGCTCCAAGAAGGATGTTGAGGGACTGGAGCAGACCCGGAGAAGGATCTGGAGAAGAGGGCTGGGGAGGAGAGCTGAGGGAGCTGGGAATGGTTAGTGTGGAGAAGAGGAGGCTGAGGACAGAACTCATTGGTCTCTACAGCTCCCTGAGAGGAGGCTGGACTTGGTCTCTTGTCCCTAGGAACAAGTGACAGAGTGGGGTGAGATGAAGTATCCAGAAATTCTGCCAGGGGAGAGGTTTAGTTTGGACCTTAGGAACAATTGCTTCACAGAAAGGGTTGTCAGGGGCTGGAACAGCCTGCCCTGAGGCAGTGGTGGAGTCACCATCTCTGGAGGAGTTTAAAAGCCTGTGGATGTGGTGCTAAGGATCATGGTTTAGCAGCAGATTTGGTATTAGTAGGTTGGACTCAAAGGTCTTTGCCATCCTAAAAGCCCACTGTGGGGCTCAGAGACAAAGCTGGATCCTGCAGCTTCAAGTTTAAATCCTTGCCATGCTCATGCAGTGTTCAGTTAGGAGAAAGTTTTCCATTCTTACCTAATGCAGGTTGGGGAATGAAGTAATAGCAGTGCTGGAGCAGGAACTGGCAGCTCTGCTTCCACATCCTCAGCCTGCTGGCTTATTGTAACTTCACCCCACATGCAAGAATTTCTCTTGTTTCTGTTCTTTAGCATTAGTCTGTGAGAAAATCCTCTGTCAGCATCCTGTGAGATGTGCAGGTTTGGGTTTGCTTTGGTTCCTTCATAGCCTGCACTGTTCCAAAGTGGTCTGAACTGCTTTTCAGCTGTGCTGTGGAACCAAAGCTGCCCTCTTCAGTGGCTGAGTGACACTGCTGTGCTGTGAGGAAGGATTAGAGGCATCAGGGAGGGAAGCAGGAGCAGCACTGCTTCAGCAGCTTCATGGTCCTAGCCCTGGTCACCTGCCAGCAGCACTCTTCAGAGCTGAGGTTTGCTCAGGACCACAGCTATCAGAATGCTACCAGGGAATGGTTTTCCCCAGGATTTCATTTCAATGCTGAAGCTTTTTTTATGGAACTCAGCTGCTTAAGTGAAGATTGCATTCCCACTTCATGGCGTCATTGCATTCACTGATTGTGTAGTTGCCATATCTGAGGGGATCCTCCAGGAAGGCTGCAGAGGAACTTTTCATGAGGGTGCTTAGGGAGAGGCCAAGGGGGAATGGTTCAAAGCTGAGAGAGAGCAGGGTTAGACTGGAGCTGAGGAAGAAGTTCTTCAGTATGAAGGTGGTGAGACTCTGGAACAGGTTGCCCAGGGAGGCTGTGGATGTGGAGCTGTTCCAGTCTAGGTTGGATGGGGCCTTGAGCTGCCTGGTCTAGTGGAAGATGTCCCTGCCCATGGCAGGGGTTGGAACCAGCTGCTGGCTGCGGTGCCGGTGGTGGCAGGCTTGGCTCGTTCGCCTTTCCTTCAGGAGATTGAGCCTGTTCAGTTCTGCAGTTCAGCCTTGGTTACGTGCTAAGGGAAGGTGGAACCTGCAGGCTGAAGTGGCTGCTTCTCTCCAGGACAAGGATGGGGACAGGGCCGTGCACCACGCAGCCTTCGGTGACGAGGGCGCTGTGATCGAGGTGCTGCACCGCGGCAGCGCCGACCTCAACGCCCGCAACAAGCGCAGGCAGACGCCGCTGCACATCGCCGTCAACAAGGGCCACCTGCAGGTGGTGAAGACTCTGCTGGACTTCGGCTGCCATCCCAGCCTCCAGGTGAAGTAAATGTTGGGGGGCAGTGGTTTTTAGCTGCTCAATTGTGATTTGCTGTACAGAGATGCTTTGTGTAGCTGATAGATCACAGCTGCATTACTGTGTCTGTTTCTGGGCTCCCCAGTTCAGGAGAGAGTGCAACACAGAGCCACTTGAGCATCTCTCCTAGGAGGAGACTGAGAGCCCTGGGGCTGTTTAGTCTGGCAAAGAGAAGGCTGAGAGTGGATCTGATCAATGTCTATAAATCCCTGAGGAGTGGGTGTCAAGTGGTTGTGGCCAATCTTCTTCTGGTGGTGCACAGTAATAAGACAGGGAACAATGGATACAAATTGAGCAGAGAAGGTTTCATCTTAACGTGAGGAGAAACTTCTTTACTATGAGGGTGGCAGAGCCCTGGAGCAGGCTGCCCAGAGAGATTGTGGAGTCTCCTTCTCTGCAGACTTTCCAAACCTGCCTGGATGCATTCCTGTGTGGCGTACCCTGGGTGATGCTGCTTTGGCAGTGGAGTTGGACTTGATCTCTGGAGGTCCCTTCTAACTTTTAACATTTTGTGATTCTGTAGAGAGACCTTGTGAAGTCTCTGTCCTAGCCCCTACCCCAATTCAGCCCTAATTAAAGTGCTATTTGTTTGTTTCCTTGACAGCTAGGTAAGCACCTGAGTTGTTCTAGGCATTGATGTTGACTAGTACCTTCAGACTAGTTATATGTAATTGGTAACTTCTCTTCAGATTCATTTCTTCTCTATCAAATCCAGAGCTGTGTGCTCCCCCTGCTAGGCACAGCTTTACCCTCTTTGGCTGCTGCTGCTGTGCAATGTTTTGCTGAAAGAAGCCCTTTTTTTCAGAATTGACCTCTCACTGCTTGAATTGTTCAGCCAGGTTCTCTTTTGAAAAGGTTCACCCTTTTATCCTAAAATCCCTCCTGCACAGAGCCTCAAGTACCAGAGTTTCACAGGGAGTTTGATCTGTAATGAATGTGGCAGAGGCTGACAGATGCTTCAACCTCCTGTTGAGAAGGTAAAGTGGAAACTGCTCTCAAGTAAGCAGGTACCCACATTCTGCAGGAGCTGAGTGCAGCCACATGCACTGCATTAGCAAACCAGCTCAGAACAGGCAAGTTTGAAGGGGTTTGACACAAAAAGCTGCAGTGTGCTGGGCAGATCAAGACACAGTAATCATAGACTCATGGAGTGGGATGGGTTGGAAGGGACCCCCAAAGGTTATCCAGTCCAACCTCCTCTGCACTCAGCAGGGACATCCTCCATTAGAGCAGGCTACACATGGCCCTGTCCAGCCTCACTTTGAGTATCTCCAGTGAAGGGCCCCAGCCATCTTTCTGGACAACCTGTTGCAGTGTTCCAGCAGCCACCTGGTGCAGAACTTGTTCCTCACAGCCAATCTCACTCTGCTCTGCTCTGCTCTAGTTTGAAGCCATTGTCCCTCATCCTGTCCCTGCAGACCTTTGGGAACAGTCCCTCTGCAGCCACCTTGTAGCCCCTTCAGGTACTTGCAGGCTGCTGTTAGGTCTCCCTGGAGTCTCCTTAATGCCCTCAGCAGCACTTGCCCTCGGTGGAATTCAAGGTCCATTAAGGAGCCTACAAGAAGGCTGCAGAGGGACTGTTCCCAAAGGCCTGCAGTGACAGGACAAGGAGAAATGGTTTGAAATGAGAGCAGAGCAGACTTAGATTGGATGTTAGGAGCAAGTTCTGCACCATGAGTGTGCTGGAACACTGCCAGCAGGTTGCCCCACAGAGATGATTGTGGCCTCATCCCTGCAGGTGTTTCAAAGAGGCAGAGATGCGGTGCTGAGAGCCATGGCTCAGCCCTAGCCTTGGCAGAGTCAGGTAGTGGTTGGACTGGATGAGCTTAAAGGTCTCTTCCAGTCAAAATGATTCCTTGATTTACCTCCTTGGTTTGCCTTGTCAGTCATCAGGAGGTTTCTTGCAGCTGTACATTCAGAGGTGAGCAAACTTTCTTGCAACAAGTGAACATGGTGATTGTTTGCTTCTCTGCTTACACCTGGCTTCATAGCTACTGTCCTGGTCTTGGTGACACCCATCCAGACCCTACTGAGTATTTGCTGAGCAGTAGGTAGAATAAGGAGTCCAGGCAAAGGTGACAGTCTGTCATGGAATGATGTGTGTCTTTTGGACTACCCATGGGGAGCCAAAAGGGATGTGTTGGACCTTAAGAGCTACAAGCGTGTTTTGAATGGAAGAGCTCAGTAGAATGATGCTATGAAATTCCATCTGGAAAACCTGATTGTAATTGAAAATAATGAACTTCCTGCATGTGAGCTGAGGAACTCCCATGTGCAACTGTGAGTAGGCAGCTGGCTCAGTGGATGAGAGCACACAGGAGTCAGACTCAGGCATGACTGGAATATTTATCTGGCCAGCACTCTGCTGCTCAGGCCTCTTCACTGTGTAAACAGAAAACTGTTAGTCTGTAAACAGTGCATTCAGGAAACAGGATCAATTAAAGCACATGAAAACGACATCATTTAGTTTTGGCAAACTGCTTCAAGTGTTTCCACATTCTGGCCTGTTTTGTTTGGCAGCTTTTGATTCTGTCAAGATCTGGGTTTGCATTGGTGCCCTGCTGAAATGCTCAGTTCCTGTGTTAGGCAGTGACAAAAGGCTTCCTGACTTCTGTGCTGTTAGGATTTTACTGGAAGCATAAATCTGGAGAGTTTGCCTGTACAGCAGCAAGCAAGCTTCCATGGATGTGTTTTCTCACTGTCAGCCTAAGACATTCCTTTTCCATCCAGCCATTTCAATGCTTCAATAAGAAATGCACAAAATGCTTCTAGGAATAAAAAGTATTTTTTCCCTTATTTGGGGTATTTGAGAAAGAAAAGGTCAAGCTAAAAATGCAAAGTCTTTGCCTGTTGGGTTTCCATGTACCTTGTGTCATCTGGGGTTAGCTGTAATGAGTTATAAGCTTCATGGTGCTTATGGCAGTGGCCTTGGCTTCATGGACCAAAGTGCCTCAGTTCACTACTGGGCTGCATTTTATTTTGATGTGCTTGTGGTTTTGTTTCACACTGTCTCTTTGGTATTGTCCCTTGGTTAATGGCTGGCTCAGTCCTTTCCTTCATCACTCCAAGTTCCCTGTCTCCCCCTGCCTGCTTGATCATCTCTCCATGCTCATTTTTGTCGCTGCTGTTCTATTACTCATAAACTGTCATTTAGGCACCAACTCCATCTGGATACAAGGCAGGGAGAAGTTGTTGTCTGCTGGTGTCTTGAGGCCTGTCAGATGCCAGGCATGCTTGGTGGCAGTGCACACACAGAAGGCTGGAGCCCTGGGAGCTCCCTCAAGGAAAACCCAGAGCAAGAGCAGAAAGGAGCTCGCTCTGGGCTCTGCAGTAGAGCCCCACTGAGGTCTGGAGAGCTGCTTTGTGTTTGTGTAGTCAGTTTTCCCAGCAGCAGTGAAGCATCTTTCTGTGTGATGTGGATGGATGTAAAACTGATGTGAGCTGCCTCTGGCCCTAGGACTCTGAAGGTGACACTCCCCTCCACGACGCCATCAGTAAGAAGCGAGATGACATCCTGGCTGTGCTGCTGGAGGCTGGAGCAGATGTTACCATCACCAACAACAATGGCTTCAATGCTCTTCACCATGCTGCTCTCAGAGGAAACCCCAGGTAAAATCCTGGCTTACACTTCACCATTTGTAAGAGGAGAGGAAATGCATGGGGGAGGGAGGGGTAGATGATGCTCTTCCTTCCAAAGGTCCTTAACCCTGCAGCAGTGTTCCCTCACCTTTTGGTGCTGCTCAGACCTGTGTCTTTTTACTGCTTGGGAAGCCATTCCTAGAGTGAAGCTGCTTGTCTGCTCTGTTCAGGTGACTCCAGATCCCTCAGAAATACCCTGTGGTGGCTGGAACATTTTGCCTACAAATGCTTCAATAAGCAAGTTTTGAAGTAAGATCTTAAGATAGGATGTGGCTGTTGGAGTTGGGAAAGGGATTTGAGGCTTTGAGACATTCCTACTTGTGAATTATTTAAGGTACTGTGAAGCTATAAAGTGATCTTAAGATTGTGGCTTTAAATTGTAGTTGCCAGTGTAAGAAACACTTAACTTTCTTAAATGTATAGGAGGAATTTCTTATTTCATCTTTTATATCATAGTTTACCTGAAAAGGTTCATTTCAAGGCATGTTTTTTGTTGGTGCTAGTTACTGTCCAGCTATGTTCCACCTGCAGGAAGAGCTTTCAGAAGCTGTATTGCATAGGTAGAAAGTGGGAAACTTGCTGCATGGCTCCTTGCTGTTAAATTGGATAAGTGAGATTCTTTCTAAGTGTCACTCTAAGCAGACTTCAGTGTGGTGCTGATGTGATGGAGAACTGAGCTGACTTGAAATGGGAAATGTTTGTTTACTTGTTTGCTGAATTCTGCTGCTGCTCAGTGCAGTGAAATTGGAGCAAGGCTGCACTTCAGTGCACAGGAGTGAAAGCTTTGTTAGTCTCTCAGGACACAGCTATCAAGCCTGATAGGTAATAAATAGTAACAAGCATTTGTAAATGTGTATGAAGTGGAATCACTTCACAAAGGAAGTGTTGGTAGGAACAATAAACGTGTTTAGATTTTTCTGCAGCTCTCATGAGAGCTCTGTAAGGGAACAAACACATCAGGGACCTAGTGAAGGGAGCTTGGGTTTGGCATTCAGGAGACAAATCCTTTCAAGTCTCACTTAGTAACTTACTCTCTTAATGTGAATTCTGCATATTTCATAGATCATAGCCTGGTTTGGGTTGGAAGGGACCTTAAAGATCATCTAGTTCCAACCCCCCCTGCCACGGGCAGAGACACCTCCTATTGGAGCAGCTTGCTCAAGGCCCCAGCCAGCCTGGCTCCCAACACTTCCAGGCTTGGAGACTTCACAGCTTCTCTGGGCATCCTGTCCCAGTGCCTCAGCACCCTCCTGGGGAAGAATTGCCTCCTGATGGCTCATCTAAATCCATCTCCTTCCAGTCTGAAGCCATTGCCCCATATCCTGTCACTGCATGCCTTTGCCGAAGTCCCTCTGCAGCTCTCCTGGAGCCCCCTTCACACCCTGGCAAGGCTGAACATTTCCATGACAATGTTAGCCAGGAGTTCTGCTTCCTGTGTGCAGTTACCTAGATGAGATATTTATTATTAGTACTTTTTTTTTTTCTCTTTGATCCTTTCTTTAGACTCTTGTGAGATGCTGGGGAAGTTCAGGAGGAAAAAGCTCCTCATAGGTATGCTGAGAAGTTTGCTATGGAGAAATGTTTGAGGAGCTGCATTCTTTTACTTGGATGGAAGGACCCAAATTGTAGTGCAGACTGGTTGAGTTTTGTGGTTGTCAGGATGTGAGACATGCTGCAGTTCCCTCCAGAGTCCTCTCTCCTCTGCAAAAGCTTTTACTGGAAGAACAGGAAAATATTGCTGGTGTTAATGAGTTTAAGCCCACGTAGGTCCCTCCCATTGCATGAGTTTTCTCTTGCATCTAGAGCAGCTCTGCCTGAGAACTTCTGAAGGATGTAACAAAAGAGCCTTGCCTCCATCACAGGGTTATAACTTCATTTGTTTGCAGCAGGAGGTATTTTACACATCAACCTGGAAAGGAATTAATGAAAATAAACCCAGAAGAAGTAAATTTTGAAAAATATATTAACTTTTTTTTTTTCTTGTCCTGGCCAAAAAAACTCCTTATAATAGTAATAATAATCCACTTGAGTTGAATTTTTGTGATGGTCATTTATTTAGTTGGTAATTCCATAGTTGTCCCACTGGCTTCTTTCAGAATGAAACCAAAAGGTTTGTGTTTGCCATTTTTGTTTTTCCTCTCTGCTGTGGAACAGTGGAGTTTTGTTGAATGCACAAGGCAGAAGCTATTTAAGACCCTGTTAAAAATAGCTACCTGAATTTCAGCTTGTAACTGCTCTGGGTCACAAGCAGTCCATGATACATTCTGCTTGAAACCTTTCTTAAAGATCTGTCTTTCCTAATTTAAGCTTCCAGAGACTGACTCTGTTTGGGAGGGAGCTCAGGGATCTTCTACTCCAAACCCCTGGCATGGGCAGGGACACCTCTCAACTAGACTTGGTTGTCCAAGGCCTCATCCAGCCTGGCCTTCAGCACCTCCAAGGAGGGGGCATCCACAGCCTCCCTGGGCAACCTGTTCCAGAGTCTCACCATCCTCATACTGAAGAACTTCCTCCTCAGCTCCAGTCTAACCCTGCTCTCCCTCAGCTTTGAACCATTCCCCCTTGGCCTCTCCCTAAGCACCCTCATGAAAAGTTCCTCTGCAGCCTTCCTGGAGGATCCCCTCAGGTATGGCAACTACACAATCAGTGAATGCAATGATGCCATGAAGTGGGAATGCAATCTTCATTTAAGCAGCTCAGAGCTCCATGAAAAAGGCTTCAGCATTGAAATGAAATCCTGGGGAAAACCATTCCCTGGTAGCATTCTGATAGCTGTGGTCCTGAGCAAACCTCAGCTCTGAAGAGTGCTGCTGGCAGGTGACCAGGGCTAGGACCATGAAGCTGCTGAAGCAGTGCTGCTCCTGCTTCCCTCCCTGGTGCTTTTAATCCTCCCTCACAGCACAGCAGACAGTGTCACTCAGCCACTCTGCTCCACCTGAAGTGGAGGTTGGACAGCTTTGGGCTGTGGTGTCTGCATTTCCCTTGAGGTCACATCTCACAATCACAGAATAGTTTGGGTTGGAAGGGACCTCCAAAGCTCATCCAGCCCAACCCCCTGCACTCAACAGGGACATGCTCCACTAGAGCAGGTTGCCCACAGCCCTGTCCAGCCTCACCTGCAATATCTCCAGGGATGGGGCCTCAACCACCTGCCTAGGCAACATGTTGCAGTGTTCCAGAACCCTCATGGTGCAGAACCTCTTCAAGACATCCAAGATGTCTGTGCAAGGAAAGGTTCTTCTCTGTGAGTTAGAGATGTGTGTGTCGAGCAGCCTTGCACACATCTGTGTGGAGCTGCAGTGCTAACCAGAAACCACTGTGCCTCTAACAGTCCACAGACACCTTCCTCCCTGCTGACAGTGAAATGAGTGCCTGAGGGAAGTGAGAACCACTGAGAGTGAGCTGGGCTGCTGCAGAGTTGTGCCCAGTTAATGGCACACAGGGATTTGGAGCCAATTCCTTTTGCTGTGCAAAACCTGCTCTGCTGCTTGCTCGAGTCCTGACCTTCAGCAGCAGCAGGGAGAGAGAGCTCCAAAAGAAAACCCAAAACCCCACAAACTGCTGAGGAGAACAGTTGCAAGTTGGGGGTTTACGATGCAAATTAATGCTTAGTAATCCTTATAGTCTAATAATCCTTATTCTAATAATAAATAATGCTTAGAGACTAATTATCCCTCGTTAGTAGTATTTTCCCCCATGAGCAGCATTTTTGCCCCCCCCCATGAGCAGCATTTTTGCCCCCCCCNNATCATAGAATGGTAAGGTTGGAAGGGACCTCAAAGCTCAGCCAGTTCCAACCCCCTGCCATAGGCAGGGACACCTCCCACTAGCACAGGTCACTCAAGGCCTCATCCAGCCTGGCCTTGAACATCTCCAGGGAGGGAGCAGCCACAACCTCCCTGGGCAACCTGTGCCAGTGTCTCACCACCCTCACTGCAAACAACTTCCTCCTAACATCCACTTTCAATCTGCCCTCTGCCACTTCAAACCCATTGCCCTTGTCCTGTCATTACAAGCCCTTGTCAATAGTCCCTCCCCAGCCTTCCTGTAGGCCCCCTTCAGATATTGGAAGGCTGCTATAAGGTCTCCTGGAAGCCTTCTCTTCTCCCCCCTGCCATTAGCAGTATTATTGTCCCCCCCATTGATATTCTTATTAATATGATTGTCCCCTCTGTTAATATTATTATCCCCCCATTAACAATTAATTCTAACGTTCTGCTGTAAAGGTTTGAGCACTTTGTAAGTGTCCTAAACAAGAGCAGTTCCTGTGCCAGGGCTCAGCTGTTTCCAGCACTCTGCTGGCAGTGTTCTGCAGGAGGCAGTGTGCAGTGCTTGGGGAGCAGCCTGCTCTGAGTGCAGCGTTTTGCCTTTTCCTGATTTGCTTCTATTCACACCTTGGGAATTGGTAGGGAAACAGCCCCTGGCTTCCCTGCTGCCCTGTGACACTGAAACGGACTTGGTTGTGCCTCACTTTATGTTGTAGGGAGCTTTGAGCTTGTGCATGGGAGATAAGAGCTAAAAATGTGAACTGCAGCCTTGGGAAGTTCAGGTTTTGTTTAATAGAAGGTTTCTGGTCGGTGATTTCTGAGTCAGCCATACTGAAAGCAACATTTATTTTGGACTTCTTTCAAAGCATCTGAAACTCCCAGCTTGGCAGGCTTTGCCTTTTCAGTGCCTGTGAGGTTTTCCAGAGAGCAAAAAGGAGAGTCAGCTGTGGCAGTGCTGTGCCTTGGCAGCTGGGTTTGATCTCTTTGGATACCTGCTGATGGCCGGGCTGGAAGCGGGGGCGGGTTCGGTATCGGCTGCCCTAGTTAGGCTCGCATTGCATTGTATCTTCTCAGCAGCTTCCCTCACGCTGCAGCTAGCACCTGGAACAGAGGCTGCTGCTTCGAGAGCTGGCCTGGCTCTGCCCCAGCAGACAGCCAGCTCCTCACAGCCGTTTCTGCTGCCAGGCTTCAGAAGTCTTGGGGTAAGATGCAGGTTTTGTCCATTGCTGTCCAACAGCAAGGAAGGAGTCGTCTTGATCTTCATCGGGCAGCGAGCAGGAGAGGCTGGTTTGAAGAGGAAGGACAATTTGCCCCCATGTTGCCTCATTTAGTGGCTCTCACCTTGTTTTCAGCCTTGCTGATGGTTTGAAGCTGTTGGCAGTGGGATCTTGAACTGGGTTCAGTGATAGATCTGGGATGTGGGGTTTCATAGCTCTGTTTAGTGCTAATGTGTCTGAGAGGCTTCTGTGCTCTATTGTCATGAAGGTCCTCACAGAGACAAGTTGTGAGGTAATCCCAGAATTGTGCAATTATCTAAGCCTCTAAAAGGGATTTTTTTTTTTTTTTGGACTTTGATAATTGTACTTTCAACTGTAAGTGTAGCTTGAAGCTCAGTTGAATCTGAATGCAAAAAAAAGCACACTCCAGAAAGTCTTCCAGAAGTATTCTGTCAGAAAATGCTTTGACAGAAAACTTCTGTTTGTGTTTATTTGGAGAAAAAAAATATAAAATCACATCTCCGTGGGCAGACCTATAGTTAGATCCCAGATTAGCTGCTGAGGTCAGTGACAAATTTATTATCTTTAAATAGTAAATAATATGCCCAACATGTCTGAGATTGACAAATGCAGCTCCTGCCTTAGAGTTTTCAAACAGAAAGGTGGGGGGAGGGTGCATGGGAATGGAGGTGGCCAGAAAGAGGACTTGGTGTGATCTGCTCTGGCATGATCTTTTGAGGTCACTTCCAGCCCCTGCCATTCCCTGATTCCCAGGACTGTTCATGATTGCTTGTTCTGGAACAGGTTTTGTTGGTCAGTTCTGCTACAGAGGGCAGCAGACTTGAGGAAAAATACAAGAGACATTAGCTCATTGGAAAATGTGTTTTATTTCATTGTCCTCCTGTCCTCTTTGTAAATGTTGTAAGAGATTCACCCAGTGTGGACAGAATATTAAACACCAGGAGCTGTTTCTTTACAAGTAAAACCTTGAAACACTGCAATACAGAATTTACTACCCTCCTTACCTCCCACATTCAAGCTGCCTACAGTAATTAAACTCAGCTGCAGAGAGGAGCATCCTTACTCTGAGCAGGCTTAATGTCCTGCTTGAAAAACTGTGAGGAATCTCGTAGTGATCAATGCATAGCTACAGCTGGTTGAAGGGGACCAAATCCATTGAACAGTTGATTTGGTTCCATTTTACCAGCTTTAGCAAAGCATTGGAGTGCAGGGAGGTTGGGATCCAGGAGCACAGCTTTAAGCAGGTGAGCAGTTCTCACAGGACATGTGGCTCTCCCCTGTGCTCCACCTTTCAGTCAGTGCAAGTGGAATTCCTTTGCTCATTTGGAGGCAGCCAAATGTGGAGCTGTGTACCAGAAAGGCCTCTGCAGTGTTCAGGCTTACTCCTTCCTCCTGTATTTTCCTTGAGGCATTTTGGGCAAGGCTCAATTCAGATTATAGTTACACTTTGGCTTTTTATTTATTTTTCTTCTGGCTGCAATAATGAAATTCTGCAGTAGCAACCAGAAGCTCTAGTGTTAAAATCTCTACTTCTGTACAGCTCCCTTAAGTGAACTGAGGAGGAAGGTTTGGAGTTCCACCTCAGCCCCCCTCCCATTCCTTTTCTGGCAGGTTCCCTTTTGCATCTGCTGTAATGCTGTAGTGGGCTAGCACAAGTGTAGATATCAAGTGCCTTCAATTCCATTACTCTATCTCTGGTCTGTATGAACATTTTAGGAATGATTACATGCTACAGCAAGATAGATTGATGTTATTTTTTTCTTTTAACCCTCATAGCACATGTAAAAAAAGCCAGAAAAATGTGGCTTTTAAAGAATGAGCTGGGGGTTGCAAGCAGTCTTGTCTGAATTGAGGTCCTCAATGTACTTGTGCATGCTCATGGAGCTTTGCTGTGGTGTGCTGGGTTCTGCCTGGGCTTTGGCTGCGGTGGGAGGCAGAGGCCAGCCTGAGCTGAAGCCATTGACTGGCAGTGCCTGTGCTTGTTGCACAGCCTGATGGTGCTGGAAAGATTGATGTGAATGTATTCCCAGCAGCCTGGATCCTAATAGAGACATGGCAGGTGTGTCACTTGGACTTCAGTATGAAGATGGCTATAAAATGAGTTTCTATTTTTACCAGTTAGACAGGAACTGTTTCACAGATACAGCTGCTCAAGTGTGCTGGTGGAGGGCAAGACAGTTCCATGCAGTGGCCATATCGGGGCAAAAAGCAGCCCTGGAAAAAAAGCTGCTGAGCATTTGATAATGTCAGCATCTGCTCTCCCTGTCAGTCACACAGATGAAATGTTGGAGTTACAACTGTGTCAGCAGATGCCCAAAGTTCAACATGTGCTCAGTTAAAGTTGAACAGCTGATCTGAGTGGTGAATGTGACATTTTAGAGTGACTGGAGATGTATTCTTAGAGATCTGCTAACATGAACTAGCAGCGAGCAATGTCAACAGATAATTTTAACTTCTGTGTCACTCTGAACTGTCATCTGTGTTTGGAGTAGCATTGCAGTGTTACACAAGGAAGACAAGAAAGAGCACAATGTGATGAATTCTTACCTAAAACCATTGCAAATAAATTTAAGCTGTTTAAAAATGTTGGGGCTCATCCTACAGAGGAAGCCACATCCCTCAGTGGTGAGGACAGGAGCAGCAGTAAATGCTTAGCAATTAATCCCTCTGTAAACTGTTGGTGACACCAAATTGCTTCTGTAAGCATGACTGAGCTCAGCAGCACTGCTCCAGTTCAAAATGCTGCCACCATTGGATTTGCTTCCCACTGTAAACCAAGGTTTAATTTAGATGTTCAGAGATTGTAGATGTCATGCCAAAATACCTGCTCATAAGGGAAACAGCTCTAAACCAAAGCTCAATGCTTCACTCCAGAAAGTGCTTCTGATAAGAGAATGTTTCTTCTCACATAGCTTAGACTCTAGCTTCAGGTAATAAAAATAGCAGGTTAGGTATGGCACTCACTGCTTGAGCTTCATGTGAGTACTTGGAAGTGAGCTTCTCTGCCTAAACATTCAGCATTACCTTTATTTTTCCTGCTTTGTTTTCTCCTGGATGTTGCAGTTAGACTCTGATCTGGGCCAGGTGTGTGGACTTAGCATGGATGGCTCCTGTTTAGTGAGTGCCTCCAGAAGGCTGCTGTCATGAGAAGGAATGGCTGGCTGAGCCAGGGAGGCTTCCCTCCTGTGCTCCTGAATTTGCTGCCCAGTGCCTTTCCTCCAGGGTGGCCTTGGCATTTGTTAATTAACACAACTTTTAGAACATGAAACTGGCGAGGGATTATTTCTGGGGTACTGGATGCTACCAAATGCTATTTTTGTGGCCAGTTCTCTTTTCTTACAGCCTTTTAGGTTGTAGTTGTCATTTGTGTTTTCATTTAGCAATCTGTCAATAGCTTTAATCTGCTGATTAGCAACCCTGGCCTAGAAATCTCTGTATTGTCACTTTCTGTGCATAAACCTGACACTGCACTTTGCAGAGAAGAGCTCAGTGAGCATAATAAGTGCTGATCTGGAGAAGATTCGACCTCAAGTCTCATAGATTAGGTTGCAGAAGTGATTCTGCTCAATTCTTTGGGCTATCCTTTTCTCTAAATCACAGCCTTCATTCCTTAGCTGTTTCTACTTGTCTCCAGCAACCTGCAGATAGAACATTCAGTGGTAGATGTCAATTTGAATACTGCAGGCTGAAGTGCACAGCACTGGCTGTGGCTAAAAGCACAGTGTCTGCTTTTTAATGAGATCTGTTTTGATGAGCAAGCTTTTCGGGTTAGTTTAGGATGTGTGAAGTGAGGAGTGCTGGTAAGGATGAACTTTGCAGCTCTCCTGCAGTCCCAAGCAGTGCATTTCAAGACTTTGCTTCCTGCCTCGTTTTGAATTCTTCCTTTTACAACCACTGTTCTGCTTATCAGCTGTGAACAGTTCTGTCTACCCACTTTCATAGTAATGCAATTTAACATTTTGTGATTTGGTACTAGCCAGTGTGAGTTATTTTGGCAATGCCACCTGACCCTTAGCAAGCTAATTCGTCACATGAATGTCATTCAGACAAGAGGGAAACCTGTTTCTTCCAACAGCTGTTTAGTTTCCTCTTACTGGTGGTTCCATGCCTGCCAAAAATACATACTTCTTTACATTCCATAGCATTGTATGTTCATATGGGTACATAAAGAAGTATGTACTCTGAGCAGGTACGCACACAGCTGCTCCACTACCTGCCAGATGAACCTGAAAAGTACTTTTGCTGCTTTCCATTGCTGTTCTTAGGTGAAATTCAGGCTGACAATTCTTTGGAAGAACAATGTTAGGATTAACTGAGGGTGAAAAAATAAACTCAGTTCTAAGTGAACTTTGCAATGCAATTTACCTGCGGGGTGGCTTATAGCCAGTTAGAGCTCATTGCTCTGGGGTGGACACTGGAAGTGCTTTTGCAGACCTGCAGCTTTCGTTCCGAGTGACCACGTTTGAGAGTTGAGTCGCTGGGAGCTTTGCAGCTGTTCTTGCAGTTCATAGTTGTATTCCACTGCAGAAACTTCATCTTCCTGCCAGCTCTCCTAGCAGGCTGCCGTGCTGGTGTGCTGTTAGCATCTCGCAGCCTGAAGGAAAGCACAGACTCCTCTAATCTGCTGCTTAGAAACTTAGTTTCCTACCCTCCCCAATCCCACTTCCACACTTCTTCCATCCCACTCAGTATTCTGCAGATACTTTGCAGGTTTATGCCTCTTTCTGCTGTAGTTCAGAGCTGAAAACAGCTACTAGCAGCTGCTCCTGGTGACTCTGCTCATTGTAGAGATTCTGACATTGAATTAAGGAAACAACCTCTGACTGCTGTGGCAGGATGGGGACTGTTAGGCCAAAAGCCACAAGTGAAAGCTAATACCAGTCCAACATCTCTGCCAAGCAGCTCTTCTCATTTCTTAAAACTGCCACTCACCTGCTTCAGTCAAATTCTTGTCCACACTTGAAATAACTGAAAAAAACCCAGAAACCAGCCCAGACCCCTCAAAGAAACAGCCCCCAGGTTTAACCCTCTTGTGTCAGCTTCCACGTGCCTTGGTTTGAGCTGGAAGTGATGTCTGAGGTAGGGGCTCGACTTCCAAGGGGCTGGCAGAGCTTACGGTTGCTTAATTTGTATTTCAGGAGTTGGTAAGGATGTAGTAAAGAGTCAGCTTTGCCTTCACACCGGTAGAAGGTAAAGATGAAGCCAGCTCAGCAGTTAGGCACCGCAATGGTTGCGAGGAGAGCCAGGAGCAGGGTAGGAATTTCTGCAGCCCGTGACAAAAACCTAGTGCAGCTGGCAGAGAGCAAATCAGAGTGTAGCAGCAGCTAGCACAGGACTACAAGGAGAAACAGCAATGCAGCATTAGAATCACAGCAGTCACATTCTAGTTTTTAAGTAGGTTGTTTGCACGTAGATCTGAGAGAAAGCACCTTGAAGGTTTTGCTGAGCCCTGCTCGCCAGCTTAGTGTTGCTCTGCCACACTGCTCATTAGATTTGCTTTTCCAAGTTGGTTAATTTTTTCAGTTGTGCATAAGAAGGTAGGAAGAGCCTTCACTGAAACAAACAACCAGTTAATGGCATTGCAATTTTTGACTTTATCTTTCTCTGGAAAGAATTCTGCCTAACGAGCAAGTTGGGGGTTTGGGGTTGGATTGTTGGGGTTTCGGTTTTGTTTTCTTTCTTTTTTTTGCTATGAAATTTGGACTGATGTTGTTCTCTTTCAGCCTGCTCTTTATACTACAAATGCTTGATACTTTTAACACAGTCCAAATCAAGCTGTTACCAGAGGGATTAATAGAACAATAAAGAAAACACATTCTAGTAAATAAGATACACATGCAGAAAGTCATTAGGCATCCTTTAAACGTGCAGAATAATGCAGGTCTCCTGAGGTTCTGTTACCTGTAAGCTTAGTATCATGAAGCATTTGCAGTTGGAAGAGAGGTAATGACCTAGAGACACATCAGCAGCAGCCATCTCATCCTGAGTGCTCTATTCGCTGAATCAGCTCTTCATGATATGGGAGGGGGAGGCGGGGGGGGCAATGTCGGTGCATACAGTACCTCACCACCTTAAACAGACAAAACTTCAAAGGAAAAGCAAAGCAAACCAGCATAAAGATGGGTGCCTGATTGGCACCTGCTGCCTTTCTTGGAATGCTAAGACACGGAGAACGTTGTATAGAAATGATACCTTAAGTCTGCTGGACTGAGAGTTAAGAGTCCAAGGAAGCCAAGGGAAGGTGAGCTTAGCCCACTGTCAGATGAAAATAATCACAGGTAGAAACCAAAGCCCAACGGAAAGCTGCAGCCAAGCCCCCCAAAGTTGGAGTTGCTTTCACAAAAGAAAAAAAAAAAANAGGGCATCGAAGTGGGGTGGGGGAGGGTGGAAGTGGTCTTGGAGGACTTCAAAGTAGGCCTGGGATGGGTTGGAGAAGGTCAAAGTGGAGTGGGGGAGGGCAGAAGTGGTCTTGGAGGGCATCGAAGTAGGCTTGAGATTGGTTGGAGAAGGTCAAAGTGGGGTGAGAGAGGGCAGAAGTGGTCTTGGAGGGNTGCAACTGTCTCCCCCCTCCCCCCGGCAAATATTGGTTTCTTCTAGTTCCTTAGATATTGCACTGCATCTTTTCTTCCTTGAGGTTATGTTCCCAGGCTTAGCTGGAGGCAGGTCTGTGCCGAAGCTACTTCCCATCCTCAGAGGTCAGGGCTGCGGGCGAGGTCAGGCTCCCGCGCACTACAGCAGGCACCAACCGCGCTGCCCACTTGGAGGGCACCGGCACCACTGGGACGGCTTTATAGGCAGCTAAGCATTTGAAACATGCACTCGCAGGCGAACAGGCGCTCGGGTGCCTCGCTCTTCCCTGACCATATTTAGTCAACCATTGCAAAAAATAGTCCCTCAGCTGTCGATGGTCGATGGGGCAGCGGCGGGAGCCGCATCCCGCGCTCTGCCTATCGATTGTGCAGCCTGCGGCGGCGGCGCGGCCGCGCTCCAGCCCTGCCCCGCGGCCCGCGCGCCTCCAGCACTGCCAAATAAAGTGCGGCGCGGGAGGACGCCCAGCGGGCGGCGCGGGATTGTGCCCGGCGGGCGGGNCAAGTGAGTTTGGGATGGGTTGGAGGACTTCAAAGTGAGGTGGGTGGGTGGCCTCACCGTCAGCAGCCCCCTCTGCATCTGCTGCTCAGTCCTCGGCTCCCAGCCCTGCTGTTCCTGTATGATGCTGGGTCGTGGCCCCGTGTTTCCCTGTTCAGATCAAGCCAGGGATTATTGGAAACCTCCTTGCTGGGGACCATAGAATGACGGAATTGTTTTGGTTGGAAAAGACCTTTAAGATGCATAGATTAAGGTCCCTTCAACCCAAACTATTCTATTAAAGAGATCATCCAGGTCCAAGCCCCTGCATAGGCAGGGACACCTCCCACCAGTACAGCTTGCTCAAGACCTCATCCACCCTGGCCTTGAACACCTCCGGGGAGGTTGTGGAGCGCAGAATCACCCAACGTGATCAAAGATTGGGTGATTCTGTGCTCCACAACCTCCCTGGGCAACCTGTACCAGTGTCTCACCACCCTCACCGCCAGGAATTTCTAAGTCGTCTCCATCTCCCCTTTTCCCTCTGAAAGCTGTTGCCCCTCATCCTCTCACTCTAAAAAGTCCCTCCCTAGGTGCTGAAGGCTGCTATGAGCCTTCTGGTATTGAAACACAGCTCTAAGGTCCTCCTGGTCCCAACTCTCCCAGCCTGTCCCCATATGGAGCTTCTCCAGCCCCTCTGAGCATCTTCATGGCCTCCTCTGGACCCACTCCAGCAGCTCCATAGATCACCTGGCCCAAAACCTTACCTCACTCTGCTATGTGTGGTGCTAAACCACATCCCTTAATACCACATCCCTGTGTGATGTGATGATCTCGGAGCTCTTTTCTAGCCCAAGCAATTCTGCTAACTCATTTCATTCCATACTACTATGTTTGAATAATTGCATAGTACTCTGCTTATGGTGCTTAGCTGTTAAATTGCACATCTCAGGTGTTGCTGATCTCTGACAATATTCCAATGTTTGGAAAGAGAACAATGAAAAAGAGATCAGGTGAACAGCTCAGGCCCATCAGTCTGTGGTGTGCACAAAATGGGCCTAGAACAAGACCAAAATATCCCTCCAAAATAGCTGGGGGAATCTTTTGAAAAGGGGATTTTTCTTATTCATGGAATCACAGAATTGTTTGGTTTGGAAAAGACCTCTGAAAAAATCACTGAGTCCAACCATTAACTCTGCCAGGTCACCACTGACTGTGGCCCTAAGCAGCACTTCTACACTGCTTTTAAATCCCTTCAGGGATGGGGACTCTGCCACTGCCTGGGCAGCCTGCTCCAGGGCTTGAGAACCCTTTCAGGGAAGAATTTCATAGCCTAAAGTCCAAACTAAACCTCTCCTGGCACAGCTTGAGACCATTTCCTTTTATCCTAGCACTTGTTTCTAGGGAGCAGAGCCCAACCCCCACCTGCCTGCAGCCTCCTCTCAGGGAGCTGCAGAGAGCAATGAGCTCTGCCCTCAGCCTCCTCTGCTCCACACTGCACACCCCCAGCTCCCTCAGCTGCTCCTCCCCAGCCCTCTTCTCCAGACCCTTCCCCAGCTTCCTTGCTCTTCTCTGGACCTGCTCCAGCTCCCCAGTGTCCTTCTTGGAGCAGCACATTGAAAACTGAACCCAGCACTCAAGGTGAGGTCTCACCAGTGCTGAGTACAGAAGAACAATCTGTGCCCTGCTCCTGCTGGCCATTGCTGATCCAGGCTGCTGGTGCCCTTCTTGCCCACCTGGGCACACACTGCCCTATTTTCAGCCATAACCAGCACCCCCAGGTCTGTCTTTGCAGGGCAGCTTTGCAGCCTCTCTGCCCCAAGCCCTTAGCACTGCATGGGGTTGGTGCGATGCAGGGGCAGGACCCAGCACTTGGGCTTGTGAACCTCATACAGCTGGCCTCAGCCCTTGGATCCAGCCTGGCCAGGCCCCTCTGCAGAGTCTTCCTACCCTCCAGGAGATCAACACTGCCACCCAGTTCAGTGTCATCTGCAGACTTCCTGGGGGGACATCAGCCTCTGCATCCAGACCACCGACGAAGGTATCTAGCACTGGGCTCTGGTGAACACCACCTTGTGACCAGCTGCCAGGTGTTTTTAGCTCCATTCCCCACCACTCTTTGGGCCCATCCAGGCAGTTCTGAATGCAGCAAAGTGTCCACCCATCCAAGCCAGGAGCAACCAGTTTCTCCAGGAGGATGCTGTGGGAATCAGTGTCCAAGGCTCTACTGAAGTCCAGGTGGACACATCCACAGCCTCTCCTGCATCCCCATAGCAGGTCACCTTGTCATAGAAGGAGATGTGGGTCAGGCAGTACCTGTCCTTCATGAAACAATACTGGCTGAGCCTGAGCTCTTGGTTGTGCTGTTCTGTGTAGCATGATGACCATCAGGACACTCCCAGGGAGCCCATGCAATATTTTCTTCAGAAAAGAACAGAGTAACTGAAGTTGAGCCATCTAAATACCACACTCAGGAGCCCAAATACTTCCAGACTTTCTGTGTTTCAAACAAAACTCTTTATGTTGCTTAGCAGCAAGAAGAGATGAAGCTGAAAAATGTCACAATTTAGGATTAAAACACTTAAAATGATCTCAATGAATACTGCTGTAGGTTATAGTTACTAATATGGTGAAGTTCAGAGAGTCATAGAATGGNCAAACCCTTGTCAAAAGTTGAGTCCTGTAGGGTAGAGTGTGGATTGCAAAGTCCTGAATGGACTGGTGGCTGCCTTGGATTTAGACTTCACTTGCTGCTGCCTTTCACATTGGCTTTACCCTGTGCCTGGTTGCTGCTTACCTGGCAACTCCTATTGCAGCACAGCTCTCTGCTAAGGCACCTTCTTTCATTCCTCTTCAATTTCATGAGCATCCACTGCAGTCAAGATTAGGCTACTACAGAATCCATCCCATCTAAATGCATCCCCTTCACTGTTTCTCCAGTGTCATGTTTATTGACATTCTTGTTGATAAAGATGGGCAGGGCAGGGCAGTGGCAGGAGGACACAGCCAGGCTCTGCTCAGGGATTCCCAATGACAGCACAAGGGGCACTGGGGGCAAGCTGAAGCAGAGGAGGTGCCACGGGAACAGGAGGGAAAACTTTGTCAGTGTGAGGGTGACAAAACACTGGAGCAGGCTGCCCAGAGAGATTGTGGAGTCTCCTTCTCAGGAGACATTCAAAACCTGCCTGGACGTGTTCCTGTGTGGCCTGTCCTGGGTGACCCTGCTCTGGCAGGGGGTTGGGCTGGATGAGCTCCAGAGGTCTCTTCCAGCCCCCACTGTCCTGTGAACTTTTCTCAAATGCCAGGAGGATCTGAGAGACAAAAGGAAACAGCCTGCTTAGGTTGGTGCCAGCTGAGGCACCAGTCAGCTATGAACTATTAAACTCAATTTCCAGATCCAGCCTGCTCAGTGCTCCCAGCCCAGGGCATTCATCTCTGGTTTGTTACTTGTCCTGAGCACTGCTTCCTGCTCGCAGCCTGCCTGCTGCGCGCGGAGCGGTGTGCACACAGATCTGGCTGAGGCTGTGTGCTGACGTGCTCCTCGGATCACAGTGCTGCCAAAAATAGCACTGCCCTGCTCCTCTCTTACTTCTTGCACTCTGTTGGTACAAAGATTGTTTGGCTTCCCAGCAGGCAGGCTCAGAGTACTCTTCTGCAGGAGAAATAACCCAGCAAAGAGGAGGGACTCTTCAGATGCTGCCTTGGGACCACTCGAGGGGAATGTTGAGGCAGAGGGCAGGAATGGGATTAGCAATCAGTGGTCTGGTTTCTGTTGTGCTGTAAAATGCATCTTGGGCTGCATAAAGGAAGCTTGGCACTGGAAGCTTCTTTGGATCCGATCTGTTCCTTTAGCTGTGAGAGTGTGCAGCAGGAGACAGGTGAAGAGGTTCATCTGAGCCAGGGTGGGAGTAAGTGGACAAGAGTAAGTGTGTGCTGGTGGTGAATAGTTCAGGATTGGATGGCTGTAAAATGTCTACTGTTATAAAGGCATGTTACAGTGAGAGAGTGGAGAGCTGCTGAGGGAGGAGAATGGCAGGAGAGCAGAGAAACTTGTAGAGAGCACATTGGTCTCAGGAAGAAGTTCAGTATGAGGGTGGGCAGACACTGGCACAGGTTGCCCTGAAAGGTTGTGGATGCTCCCTCCCTGGAGGTGTTCAAGGCCAGGTGGGGTGAGGCCCTGAGTGACCTGGTCCTGTTGAGAGGTGTCACTGCCCACGGCAGATGATCTCTGAAGTCTCTTCCAACCCAAACCTTTCTAGGATTACAACCCCTGGGAATCTGATTCCTCAAAGCTGATGCTAATCTAAGACTTTGCTTCTGGAAAGGGCACAGTCTGCCCTCCCTGCAGCTTCCTCATCTCCTCATTCCTCCCCCTTCCAGTGACAGTGCAGTTGCAGGGTGAGTTGAATGATCTCATTGCATGGAAGCAAAGTTGCCACAGCAGGAGGCTGGTGACTTGCTTCACTCACTGGGCAGTGACATACGGAATAGTTCAGGCTTGCAAAAGCCCTCTAAGATCATCCAGTCTGACCATCAGCCCAACTCCACCATGGCCATCAAACCATGTCCCAAAGTGCCATGGGCCACAGGTTCCTTGCACCCCACCAGTGATGGGGAACATCTGTAGAGCAAACATCAGGCAGGGACTGAAGTGCAGACAGAGGTGGGGCTGTGTCTCTCAGCAGCTGTTACAGGTCAGTGTGCTCATGCAGGCTGTGAAGTAGCCTCTCTTGGGTTATGCTCTCCTCAGACCCCA
>WBNM01008104.1:5913-18045 GCA_013399055.1 Ramphastos sulfuratus
GTTGAAGGCCAGGTTGGAGGAGGCCTTGAGTGACCTGTGCTAGTGGGAGGTGTCCCTGCCTATGGCAGGGGGTTTGGAACTAGATGATCCTTGAGGTCCCTTCCAACCTTACCATTCTATGATTCTATAATTTCCAAGCAGAAGGCTCTTCATAAAATTAATCTTAAAAAAAATCATAAAAACCCCATGTGCAAACAGTCAATTCTCCAATCTTGGGAGCTGGCAAATTTGCATTGAGAATAATGCAACGTGCTTCTATTGGTCAACCCTCAAGGAGGACCACTGCATGAATTCTTTAGGAAATAGGTAACCCTTTACATCAAGGGTTAGCCTGGCTCTTTCATACTGACTGTGTCTTTCTGGCTGTACCAAGGGATACTGTGCTAGGGCTTGAAGAAGGAATATGGAAAGAGTCCAATATTTCAGCTCAGCCCCTGATTTATACTTATGGTAATGCTATGCTGTCCCACTGGGACCCCTGTTTGAGATGCAGTTTCTGTTGCAGAAAGCCAGACTCTCCTGTGTAGGGAATCAGTTGCCATTTCCCATAGCTGTTATGTGGTACTTTTCCAGTGGCTTTCAATGGAACCACTCATCTCTTCCTCAACCACTTTCAGAGGACAGCTGTGACCCTGTCCTGCATGCAGCCACAAGCTGCATCCTGGCTTGCAAGCAGAGGACATAGGTTGTTTCACCACAGTCAGAACTAAAATGGGACAAGTTCTTGCCATCCTTAAAAAAAATATCTTTATTGCCCAGTAATTTACAGAGTTTTCCTTTCCATGAAAGAGGGAGGGAGGGCTGGAGCAGCTCTGCTACGAGGACAGGCTACAAGAGTTGGGGCTCTGTAGCCTGGAGAAGACTTTGAGGAGACCTTAGAGTCGCCTTCCAGTATCTGAAGGGGGCCTACAGGAAGGCTGGGGAGGGACTATTGACAAGATCTTATAATGACAGGACAAGGGGCAATGGGTTTGAACTGGCAGAGGGGAGATTTAGGCTGGATGTTAGGAGGAAGTTGTTTGCAGTGAGGGTGGTGAGGCACTGGCACAGGTTGCCCAAGGAGGTTGTGGCTGCTCCCTCCCTGGAGGTGTTGAAGGCCAGGTTGGAGGAGGCCTTGAGTGAGCTGTACTAGTGGGAGGTGTCCCTGCCTGTGGCAGGGGGGTGGAACTAGCTGATCCTTGAGGTCCCTTCCAACCTTACCATTCTATGATTCTATGATTCTATGACACCAAGGCTAGCATCTTGCAATTGTAATGAGCTCTCTGACAAACTCCATGGTTGGGATCTAGGTCTGGGTAGTGCTGCTCCTTAGCTTTCTCTCACATCTCGATACCTCCACAGGCAGTACAACATGGTACAAACCAGCTGGTAGGACTCACAATTACAGCCTTCAAGTGGCAGGGAAAGGCAACCAAGTGTTGCTTCTCAAAATGCATCACCATTTTAGGTGCCTGTGCATGACATTCATATTTACCACAGACAAACACAAATGTAGAGAAGATCAAGGACTGCTGTCTTATTCTCCCTCCTTCCTTCCAACAGATTGTTGGAAAATCGCTGCTAACAGCTTATCTTTCCTTGAAATTTATTTAGAGATCTTCCAAAAAGTATCTTTTCTATTTTCCCTCTGCTTTGCAGAAAACAATGAGGATGGTCTTTCAGGATCTACACCCCAGAGAAGCTCTGTGCTGGTTTTCTTAGCCAGCTCTTTGTTGAAGAGAACAAGATTAGTCCGCTTAATATAATCTTGTATTCCCCGCTTATTGGAGGCATCTTTAGAAGTTGTGTACTCTTTTTTCAGCCCTTTAACATATCCCACAGTGAGGGCAGAGCTGGAATCTGATGAACCTCTCCCAGGGGGGAAATAGTTTTGGTTTGGACCGGTTACTGCCAGACCCTGACAGCTTGCGTCCATTAGACATGTCTGCAATGCATTAAGGAGATGAGAATCTTCAGCAACAGGCAAAGTCAATTCATCATTCTGGTAACAAAGAAAGAAAGAAAAGAGAAATCCCATTAGTCATTTACTCCTGACGGCCACATTGATTGATGTAGTTAAAATGTTCACACTAAGATAACCTCATTAGATTGAAAATCACTTTCTTTTCAAGAGGATCTACTAGGCTCTGGTTCAACAAAGCACTTAAACAAATACCTGGTATTAAGGGCATGTCCAAGTCCCATTGGTGGGATTTTCTTAGATGCATTCCACCTAACACTTAAATGGCAAAGCTTAAGATAGCTAAAAAAAAAAAACCACAACAAAACAAAACCAAAATGCCTGTCTGTGCTATCATAGGCCCAAGGCTGAGCAACCAGATAGCTTAGATCATAACATGCAATGGTACCCTTGTCTCCACTAAGGCTGTACTAGAGATTGCATCAGTGATTTAATTAGTAATTCAGTTTGCTTTGGCTGTAAAATGCTGTACAGCTGAAACTTACTGTATGCAGACTGGAACAGAGTGCACTTTATATTCATTACCAGTGCTCGGACAAATTGTTTTGGACATTTTATGCTACACACTGATGAAGAGGAAAAAAGGAAAACGTATAGTGGAATCTCTTGAATCTGTTTAATTGGACCTGCTGGTGGCCACCTGACCATGCCAATTAAATAAAGACAAACAAAAGCAGCTCTCAAAGGGCTTGCAGTGAATAAACCCAGGGTAAATACTGCAAGATTTCTGTTATTGCATTATTCTGTATAGTTGTGTGTCTGAAACACAAACTAGCCATAAAAAGCAATTCCCCCTCCTTTTTTTTGTGATATCTAGCTAATTGTGTCTGCATTTTCCTTTCATCCACTCAGCCTGTTTAATGTCAAAAGAGAAAGGAGGGGAAAATAATAAGGTTAGTTTGTCAGCACTGGTGCTTTACAGCCTTTTCTTCTCCTGTCTGCCCCTATCTATTGATTTGCGTTGGGCACAGAGCTCCTCTGTTCTGACTGACTGCAAACCCAGACAGCTGTTTACAGCTGTTTCATTCACACAAGAGGATTAAAAGCTTCCAGGGCCCTGGGTGCCAGCATTGGGGCACCCACAAACTACCTCCAAACTATGCAGCCTTCTCTGTCCACATGGACAGAGTGGTCTCTACCAGCTGCGGAAGCCCACTGACACACACACATGTGGGCACCACAGGCAGGGAGTCTTTCTGCAGGACATACTCCTCACCATGCAGTTGGGCTTCCCTGGATGTGCTGGTTTGAGGCTAATTGGAATATTTTAAGAGAGGAAATTATATTATAGGCTGTGAAAAGGAAACAATGGTGATGTCTGCTTCACTCATAGGCTTGCTGAGATGGTTAAGAAAAGAATACAAAACAAAGATAAGACACTTGGGCTTGCAGACACTCTCGGGCTGTCTAGCAGCTTCTGGCCTCCTCCTCTCTGCCAAGTAACCNGGGAGTTGTGTTTCTGTATTACCTTTAACTTGTATATTTCTGTAACTATTCCTGTCTATTGTGTATATCTCTGCTTGTATATTGTGCTAAACTGTAAACAGAGCTTCAGTCCTTAACTTCCAGCTGGCTAAGTCTAGTCTGGGGGATTTTACAAAGTGTGGGGTGGCAGGGAACTCCCAAACCATCACACTGGAGGACTCTTTCTGAGATCAGAGCAAACACCAAGCAGCAGGAATGCCACATCACTGTTCATCATGAAGGCACCAAGTAGGCAAGATCTCAGCCAGCACTGTTTGTGGTGCACTGGCTATGACCATCCATTATTATTTGTTGTATTCTAAAGACTGTAAGCCTGAGACCCACTGGTTACTGTATTTTAATCCACAAGGCTGACCTAGCTTAGTTTCTTAGTACAAATGGCTGGCAAAATCAACTGAAAGACCTTAGACAATCACAGGTACAGGGTATTGATACTTTCCCCTTTGTCAATAGCTTATAAATCTCATTAAAGGAAATCACTGAGCTGGTCTGGCAAAAGCTATATTCCCTAACTCTATTTTGATTCACTTTAAGGACTCTCTTTAATTGTTGCCTTATCCTTCTTTCAGGATACTTTTCACAGTATCACAGTATCAGCAAGGTTGGAAGAGACCTCAAAGATCCTCAAGTCCAACCCATTACCACAGACCTCAAGACTAGACCATGGCACCAAGTGCCACATCCAAACCCACCTTGAACACCTCCAGGGACGGTGACTCCACCACCTCCCTGGGCGGCCCATTCCAGTGGGGAATGACTCTCTCAGTGAAGAACTTTCTCCTCACCTCCAGCCTAAACTTCCCCTGGCACAGCTTGAGACTGTGTCCTCTTGTTCTGGTGCTGGTTGCCTGAGAGAAGAAAGCAACCTCCTGCTGGCCACACTATTCCTGATGCAGGCCAGGATGCCATTGGCCTTCTTGGCCACCTGGGCACACTGCTGGCTCATGTTCAGGCGGGTGTCAATCAGTACCCCCAGATCCCTTTCTGTTTGGCTGCTCTCCAGCCACTCCGACCCCAGCCTGTAGCTCTGCATGGGGTTGTTGTGGCCAAAGTGCAGCCCCCAGCACTTGGATTTGTTGAAAGCCATCCCCTTGGACTCTGCCCATCTGTCCAGGCACTCGAGGTCCTGCTGCAGAGCCCTTCTGCCCTCCAACCCACCAACATCTGCCCCCAGCTTGGTGTCATCTGCAAACTTGCTGGTGACTGACTTGATGCCCTGCTTGATTTTGTTGTTGTTGTTCCACTCCTGTGGATCTTTCTTTCTGATCCAGGACTTGTGAAATCCAATAACAGACAGACCTCATAGGTTTCCCATCTATCACTGCTTAATCTGGGATAGCTGTTTACATCAGCCTTTAAAGAACCTAGCTTTACCAGTGGCAATCTGACACTGTCTGCTGGTTTGAGGCTAATTGGAATATTTTACTGAGAGAAATTAAATCTTCAGCTGTGAGAAGAAACAAAAAAACCAACAACAGTAACCTATATCACTTGTGTTTCTTCTGAGAAACGCAACTAGTCAAAATACAGATAAGACACTCACTTCTCACACACTTCTGAGTTAGTTCTCAGTTGTTTTTCTGCTCCTTCACTCTGTCTGTGGTTGCTTCTGCCTTGACTCTAATCTGACCTAACCCTTTATTTCCTCTAACCTCCTTGTCATCTTTTTTGACATCTCACCTCAGATCTCTCCAGATTTATCTTGTGAGATATACAGGGATTGATCTGGTTATTTCTGAAGGCAGGGAAAGAGGGGGAAAAGGGGGGAGGTTTGGGTCAGGGCCCTCATGGTAATCTGGTTGTTTTGGAGGGAATTNTATGCTGTAAATATAGCTTCATTCCTTAACTTCATTCCAGCTGAGTCTATTCTGGGTGATTTCATTGTGTGAGTGGGCAGGTAACTTCCAAAGCATCACACACTGCATCCTTCATTGCTGGGACAGAAAGTATCTCATCATATAATCTAATTACATTGCTAGATTTTCATATCCTAAGGGAACTATCTTTAGAAAAGTCTATCATATCTGCCTGTCAACAACAATTCTGTCATTTCTCTTGTAACAAATTAAGATTTCTTTGCGTCTTCACCATACTTTAAAGAATCTCAGATGATATTTGAGGTCTCTTCCAACCTTGCTGATACTGTGATACTGTGATACTGTGATACTGTGATATTAACTCTACTGATCACTGTACTTCTTTTGTCTCCTTAGTCAAATTTTCATGATCATGCATGCATCTGGGCACTCTCAGAGACTGCTCTGGTCCAGGCCCATGCCATTTCCACAATGTCTGCATGGCAGGGGCTGCCTTGTACCCAATGTTTCTCTTCACCTCCAGCCCACTACCAGATTTCACCTAGGTGAGTCCTTGTACACCATCATCACTTAAACTGTCTGCCAGCCTTGAACTCTGCACTTTTAAAGCATGTTTTAAAGGATGTCTTATAGTGCATTCTTAGTAAACTTCTAAGAGAAATTTCTCTTTCAAACTCTGAATCAGGGAATTTAAATTAATAAAAGCACAGCTGAAATGCTCAGTTCTCAAACTCGGTGTTTTGAGCACAAGTGATGAACATGTGGGCTCAGCTCCCCTGCCTGGCTCCACACAGCATCAGTGCCTAGGGGCAGGATCTCTTCCTTAATATATAGCATGTCTATGTTGCTATGTCACCTTCCCCATCCTGACTTCCCCCTAAAACAAAGGAGTTTATACAGCAAGTGAGAACTTCTCTTCCAGTGGTGGAAAGTAGCTTCAAATGGATTTTCCCATTCTCCCTGTGTCAATCCACACAAACCCATGAGGCTGATGCTGTGGGAAATCTGTATCAGGAGGGCAAAGCTGTCAGGACAGACAGCCTCTGGTCCTGTGCTTGATATGTACCTGCCAGGCTGAGCTTTCATGTTCATTGGGGTGGTCCTACTGAGTAATATGAATTATTTTAGCTTTTAGAGGGCCCTTTCTTGGCACTTGGCACAGCAGAGAAGCTCAACTCATGGATCAGCAGTTTCCCCACAATTTGAAGAAATGCAGCACTTGAATGTTCCTGTTGAAATTTCCCAGGAAACTGAAGAGGATCAAATGAAGCATTTTATTGAATTCTAAATAGGGTTGGGGTTTTTTTTTAATTCCTTTGCATGCTTGCTTTCATCAAAAGAAATATTCAAAACAAAAAGCCCATAGCAAATTAGAGGGATGAAATGCCACATTTTGAAAGTGCTAGAATTAAAGATTTCTGCTTTGGAAGCTTACCTCTCCCTTTCCATCACAAGCTATTTTGGGATTTTGATATCAAACCATCATATTTTTCACTTGACCTGATATATATTTTCATTACAAAGCCTATTTTTTTTTTTAAATGCTAATCTGGCCAGATAGGATTGCCACACAAAGAAGAGTGCTCTTGCTTTTGTAAGCTCATAGTTCACAGGGACTCTATTAAATAGAAAAAAATCAGTCACATCAAAATGACAGGCTTAAAAATCTAACAGAGAATGGTTAAGATGCCCATTACAATCACTCTGGAGATTGTCCACTAAGTATTCACAAACACATCTGCAGCACAGCCATGCATCTTCTCCAGAGCCATATCTGTCCCTGACATCAGAGCTTGTCATAAAAAGCTTGTCAATGCAAAGCAACATTTATTGGCTATTTCCTCTGTGAAGCTTCACTTTCTCTATAGCTCTTCTGTTCTCATAATAATATGCTGAAATCTACTCAGAATGTTTGAATCTTAGAGAAACAAAACACAGCTGAAGTAGCTGGAAGGCAAAGGGGTTGGGAGGCAATTTCCTCTGATTCATCAGGAGACAAAGGCAGAGCAATGACTGTATTTGTGCTAATAACAGTGTGTTGCCTCCCTGGCACCATTGCCCCTATATTTCTTTTGGCTCTTGCTGTCATGCCCCATACCACAGTCCTCTACTTTTCTGATCTCATCCACAGCCAGGCTGGAGGCTATGGAAGAACTTTGTGGTATCCTCATCCTGGGACACTGCCCTGAGCTTGGTGGAGCTGACAAAATGAGCTGCCAGGAACCATGTGGGTAATAGCACCTTCACCATCAATGCCTTGTTCTCCTTATTCTGAGCTGTGCCATCAACTCTCCACAAAAATTGAGCTGAATTCCCCACTTGTATGGCCATGTTTGCTGGGTTGGGTTTCCCCAATGGGGGTAAAGGTCATAGAATCATAGAATCATAGAATGGTAAGGTTGGAAGGGACCTCAAGGATCATCTAGTTCCAACCCCCTGCCATAGGCAGGGACACCTCCCACTAGTACAGCTCACTCAAGGCCNCTGCTTTGCTGACAGCGACTGGTGGGATTCAACGTCCCAAGCAACTTCCCTGGTGCTGTAGACACAGTGGCACAGATGCTACCTTCCCTGTGAGAACATCCCAGGGGAAATGGTATTATTTGCAGGTCTGTAACTCCCCAGGTGCTGGCAGAAGGCAGAGAATGCAATGTCATCAAATGAGGATTAAACTCCACACTGCACTGCAAAATGTCAACTAAATTAATTCTGGTTGTAAGTTCCCTGCACATATTCTCAAAAGGTAGAAGAGTGCTGTGTACACAGGGCTAGAGAGGCCTTCATACACAGACATTGCAGGGGAATTTCCACATCAGGTCTGGAGTGAATACTGTGTAAATATGCGCTGAGTCAGCCTCTGCTTTCCTTTTCTATCTTCAAGATACCTGTGCTTGTAAAGGAAATCTTGCCTTCTAAGCAATGCCTGTTTGATCCCATGAGATTTATAATCTCCTGCTCTATAGTCCACTGCAATGAAAGGCATCTGATAGTGCTTCTACTTTGTTTAGATGTGCCTTTGTTGCAGATTTTACAACACAGTATCTGCTCTCAGGAGCTGTCAGACTCACAGACCAAGAAAGACTGGAGCCTCCAGCAAAGCACTCCCAACACTGTGGTCACCTTTGTTTTACTGGCAAGGAGGGGCTCACTGCCACCATGGGTGCTGTGATGCACAAAGATACAGCTTAATACCATCTGCCAAGGGCAGGCTGGGCTGGAAGGAGTCCACACTTCTTTAAATGCTGAAGAAGCTGCTGTATGTATGTGCATCTGTATCTCCTCACAAATCCAAGAAGAGTAGCTGACTACTACTAGTGGTTGCTAAACCACTGTCCATCATATGCCCTCCTCTGGACCTGCTCCAACACTTCCATGTCCTTCCTGTGCTGGGGGCTCCAGAACTGCACACAGTACTCCAGATGGGGTCTGACAAGAGCAGAATAAAGGGGCAGAATCCCCTCCCTTGCCCTGCTGGCCACACTGCTCTTGATGCAGCCCAGGATCAGGGTCAGGGTGTACAACTGGGGTGTGGACAGAGTCCTTGGTTTTATGTGCCCTTCAGCTCAATACTGCAGTCTGCTTTTCTTGTTTTGCAGGACCAGAGGTATAAAAATGAACAAAAATGTTAGTGGGTTAGACCCTTGCATGTTGTCCGAGAAGCTATCAGCTGGAGGACAGATGAGATTGGAGGAGCTTTCATCCTGCTGCAAAATCTTAGCAAAAAGCATCAAATGATGGTCAAACACAGTGTTCTGGACTAGAGGCAGTACTTGTCTCTTCCTCTGGACAGACAGGATTTAAATTTTCCCCTTGTGCCCCCAGAATTTCCCTAAGGGTACCCAGATGTGGAAGTTTCTCATCAGTGATGCTGGTAGGCTGGGGCTAGGGCTTAGCTTTGCTTTGCAAAACAATGAGTGGTTTTGTGGAGGCAGGGGCCATTCCCTAATATACAGTAATTTTAAATCAAAATAATGCATTGTACAATACCTGCCTATAATATACTACAGATTTTACAACTAGGTCAAATTTCTCACTGAGAAAAAATCAGTCCCTGCTTGGCAGGGCAGAAAGAGAAAAGAATGCTTTAGTCTGGTCAGCAAACAGGGACTTATTTTTAATCCAAAGGCCCTCTGTTAGTTCTTACCTATTTAATGTAAAAGCTGGATTTACTACACATACAACTTAATCCCCTTTTTATATTTGCATAGACACCCTGGAGCATGTGTGTGAACAGTTTTTGAGATAAGAAAGGGAAGGCCTCAGGAGTCAAAGTCATTATTTTTGCATGAAACATTTAATGCTAAACATAAATATTGAGAGGACTGAATTCCCATGCACTTGCAGACCACTCTTGTGCTGCTGAGTATTTTTGCTTTACATTCAATTATTAAGAGCCCATTTGTAAGTGAATGAATGATCTACAGCGGAAGCCTTTGTAGCAAAGACATTTAGCAGGCTTAATTTTCCTGTTAAAAGGAGTGACAGGTTATAGACAAAACAGAAGCAAAGATGATAAACATCTCATGCCCCCCAAAAGAGCGTGGATGTGCCAGGAAGCAGAAACATAGCCCTAGGAAAGGACTTTCTTCAGTGATGACCTCCAAGGGGATTGAAGCTGGAGTTCCTGTGGTGCACATTCATCAACCTGCTCATTGTAATTCGCATGATTTACGTTCTCACAATCATGATTAGATGGTTACCAAAAAAAAAAAAAATGATCTACATGCAGGTTGACTTTAGGAAGCAACATTCTTTGTCCAAATCCAATCAAGCCCCACGACAGGCAGCCTTTTTGATTTAGCATTAATTTTTAATATGTGTGGCCCTGAAAATAACCCTCCTGGCTTTGGAAACCTCAGAGATGAAAAGACTATTGGGTAGATGCTGGGCAGAAGATTATCTCTGAGAGCTGTAATCCTTTCTCCAGAGGCAGTTTTGCTGGAGTGAGGATGATCTTAGAGGTCTTTTCCAACCTGGTTAATTCTTTGAAGAACAAGATGTTGCACTGGCATGAAATTAATTTTTCAAATGTAGCCAGAGCAACATGGTGAGAAAATTTTCCTCTTCAGATGTGAAAAGGGGTCCAGAGGAACTCCACTGGAATGGCTTGTGGAGTTATCAGCTCAACAGTGTGACAGAATGAAGAGCAGACTTTTGTTTTATAGGGAGCAATGTAATTATATTAATTCTTGCTCTTTTTTTTTCCAGTGCTTGTAATAAGACAGGCAAAATATGTCTACCTTTGGTTGTAAAATCCCTGAATCACTAGATGTCATTGTGACTTCAATGGACCAAGATTTTACTGCTGCTGTTACTCAAAGCTTTCAAAGATAGTCATTTAACAGCCTGGTTCTTGCCTGACAATAACTGAGCTCTTCACTGTAAATCAAAGAACAGAAACCAGCAAACTTCATGGGTGTTGATCTGATTCTCACTCCTAAACTGGAGCAAAACAGGAGGGTGAAAGCCCAGGGAGTGCCTCTCCAGCATGTCTTCCTACATCACCTTGCTATATCAGGCTTCAAAAGCAAATTTTGACCAGCAATAATCTGCAAGAACAATCATAGAATCATAGAATCATAGAGTGGTAAGGTTGGAAGGGACCTCAAGGATCATCTAGTTCCAACCCCCTGTCCCTGGGAGGTGTCCCTGCCTATGGCAGGGGGTTGGAACTAAATGATCCTTGAGGTCCCTTCCAACCTTACCATTCTATGATTCTATGATTCTGTGATTCAAATGTGCCTTACCTGATAACACTCTGTGTTGTGAGGTCTCATTTTCCCTAAGTCAGTATCATTCTTCTTCTCTGCTTTTTCTTTTTTGGTGGTTTTGTTGTTTTGTTTTGTTGTTCTTGCTGTTGCTGTTGTTTTGGGTTTTGTTTTTTGGGTTTTTTAATCCTTTTGCATTTGAATCCTTTATGTCTGGCAAGTCATGATTTGCTATTTGTGAGCTGTATCTCTTCTAAGGTTTGGCCAAAGTTTAGATCTAGCCTAAGATATAAAAGTTCTGGAAGAGGGTATGAGAGAGAAGTAGGGTTGAAGGATCTACATGTTTTTTTCCCTCGTGAAAACTGGAAAGTTTGGAATTAGAAAGGATCCTTTCCTCCATATTTTTGCCCAGATTGAATTATGGAGAAATCCAGAGTTTTATCTCAATGCGTACATGTGTCATGTAATAAGGACTCTGGAGTCAGATATATCAGATCATAAAGACACAGTGCTCATTAACTGAGTACTGGGAACATCCACTGAAAAGAGACAAGCCCAGGTGTGCTTTACACCATTACCAAATGAGGTTAACTCAGCCCGATGAACTGCCCTCAAGAGACAGGCACTGACATTGAGCCCCTGAGAAATGAACAGATACAATTTATTCAGAGGACTGAATACCTTGTAGAAATGGGTGGGGGGAAGGGGAGAAAATGCAGGAGAGGGATCAAACACAGTGCAAAACTTGTGAAGGCAACTGCAGCATGAAAAAACAAACCAGTACTATCCTGAGACTTTGATCATAAAGTTTAATGGATTGTTATCATTATGAAGCCTTCAGCAACACAGAAAGGAGTGCCTGTTTCCCCTCACTTCACATCTTTACTGTTGGGTGCTTCTCTCCTCTCTCTCCTTCTTTCACTCAAAACAATATATCTGATTCAAGCACAGCTATAAAGCAGACAGTTAGCAGTGACAGAGGTGTGCCCTGATTGGAAACAGCCCCACTCCCATCCCTTCACAAGGCTGTTCTGTGTTAGCCACACCTGAGGACAATGAGCCTGTGGCATAGAATCATAGAATCATAGAATCATAGAATGGTAAGGTTGGAAGGGACATCAAGGATCATCTAGTTCCAACCCCAGGCCATAGGCAGGGACAC
>WBNM01008105.1:0-13699 GCA_013399055.1 Ramphastos sulfuratus
TATGATTCTATGGTTCTAAGTGACCCTGTAGGAATTTGTAGGCTCAGGTTTGTGTGTTGAATCTAGCTGAAAAAATTTCTAAACCTAAATAATGAAACGATCAGAGATGCAGGAATGATCACAAACCTTTAAGTTGATAGATGAGCAACCAAAACAAATTGGAGAATGAAATACCCAACAGGGTTTTAAAAAAGAAAAAAAAAATAATTAGAGCAGTGTAGGTTTTACCTTTTTTTTCAATCAACTTCTGTGAATGGCAATTTTTAATATACATGATTTAATTTGAATGAGTGTTTCCTATTAAAAAAATATTGGAATTATCCTTCCAGTGATAAAAATCATCAATTAGAAAGTATAAAGCAGGAGCTTAGGCACTATAAAATTTTATATGGAAGTATGTATTTCTTACTGAGGTGGAATATATAACTACATCTTTAAATACCTGAATTCTTATCTAATAGTAGTTAATAGCCCTCATCTGCAGAAAGGAAGAATAAATTCTGTGGGTATTTTTTTTTTTTCTTTAAAGGTAATAATTTTTCAGAGGAGTTCTATCACAGGCTAATTCTTTTGCTGAAAGACATTTAATTGGCTTCGGGTTAGTAGAGAGTCATGAGATGGACAAAAGTGATGCAGCTGCAGGACAAATTTAGCCTCTGATACAGCAGAAACCTGGAACTTTTGAGCTTCAGTCAGTAGCTATTCAGGCCAATCTGTCACTTGTTCAAAGGAGGTTGTTAACTCACAAGCCAAAATTGGAGTGGAATATTTCAGTATGTGAAGGTGGCCTACAGGAAGGCTGGGGAGGGACTATTGACAAGGTCTTGCAATGCCAGGACAAGGGGCAATGGGTTTGAACTGGCAGAGGGGAGATTTAGACTGGATGTTAGGAGGAAGTTCTTTGCAGTGAGGGTGGTGAGACACTGGCACAGGTTGCCCAGGGAGGTTGTGGCTGCTCCCTGCCTGGAGATGTTCAAGGCCAAGTTGGAGGAGGCCTTGAGTGACCTGTCCTAGTGGGAGGTGCCCCTGCCTATGGCAGGGGGTTGGAACTGGATGAGCTTTGAGGTCCCTTCCACCCTTACCATTCTATGATTTACATTCAAACAGGCATTTAGCAGTGTAGAAATATTTTTGCTGTCTAATACACTTATAACCTTGAAGGACTTTCCTTGTTTTTTTCTTTTTTTGCTCCTTCCATTGACCTTTTAATAGAACACACTTTTTAAACTGTGAAGTGGCAAATGTCGTGGAGCTTTGCTGGAGGCACACGAAGCTCATTCAGAGCACAAATGTTACTGCATAAGGTTCACAAACTTTCATTTATTTTCCACCCAGAGGAGAAAGGTTAATTTTTTTTTTATTATTATTTTATTTTATTCCTTGTAAGGCACTGTTTGGACAGTGACAAGATGAAAGCCTGCTAAACCTAAGTGGCTCTTAAAACCTGCGCTTTGGTTTGTGAGTGATTATTAAACCACTTGAGAAATCATCATAGAGTGGTCTGGGTTGGAAGTGACCTCCAAAGGTCATCTAATACACCCCTTTCCCTTGCAGTCAGCAGGGACATCCTCAACTAGATCAGGTTGCCCAGAGCCCTGTCGGGCCTCATCTTGAGTATCTCCAGGGAAGGGGTTACCACAGAATCATCATAGAATGGTCTAGGTTGGATGGGATCTCCAAAGGTATGATAGAATGATAGAATGTCAGGGGTTGGAGGCAACCTTGAAAGATCATCTGGTCCAGCTCACCTGTCAGAGCAGGACCACCTAGAGCAGATCACATCAGAATGCATCCAGACAGTTCAGTCATAGAATCATAGAATGGTAAGGTTGGAAGGGACCTCAAGGATCATCTAGTCCCAGGTCATCCAGTCCAACTCCCCCTGCAGTCAGCAGGGACATCCTCAACTGGATCAGGTTGCCCAGAGACCTGTCGAGCATCACCTTGAATATCTCCAGGCATGAGGCCTCAACCACCTCCCTGGGCAACCTGTTCCAGTGTTCCACCACCCTCGTGGTACAGAACTTGTTCCTAACATCCGAATTAAAACAAAGCCAAGTATCAGGACCTGCACTTGGGTCACAACATCATCATAAGCTACAGACTCGGGAACGTGCAGTTGAAAAACTGCAACTTGGAGAGGGACCTGGGGGTTCTGTTTGACAACTGATTAAACATGAGTCAGCAGTGTCCAAGTGGCCAAGAAAGCCAAAGACATCCTGGCTTGGATCAGAAACACTGTGGCCAACAGGGACAGGGAGGTGATCATCCTGTGGTCAGCACTGCTGAGGCCACACCTCAGGTATTGTGTTCAATTCACTACAGCAAGGACATAGAAGTGCTGGAGCACATCCAGAGAAGGGCAGAGAGGCTGGAGAAGAGCCTGGAGCAGCTGGGCTATGAGGAGAGCTGAGGGAGCTGGGGGTNGAAAGGCCTGGAGCAACTGGGCTATGAGGAGAGCTGAGGGAGCTGGGGGTGTTCAGTCCGGAGAACAGAGAGAAGGTTGAGGGGAGACCTCATTGCTCTCTGCAGCTGCCTGCAGGGAGGTTGGAGCGAGGAGGGGGCAGCCTCTGCTCCTTGGTGGCAAGAGACAGGAGGAGAGGAAATGGTTCCAAGCTGCCCCAGGGAAGGTCAAGCTGGATGCTTGGAAATATTTCTTCTCAGGGAGGGTTCTCAGCCATGGAATGGTCTGTCCAGAGCAGTGCTGCAGTCACCCTTCCTGAAGGTGTTTGAGCAGCCTGTGGAGCTGGTGCTTAGGGACATGGTTTAGGGGACATGACCCTGCTGTGCTGGGTTGAAGATTGGACTGGATGAGCTTGAAGGTCTCTTCCAACCAAATAGATTCTATGATTCTGTGAAAGATTTGTTTTCCACTTAGAATTATATCTAGTCCAGTATCACGGACTGAGTGCTGGCTACTTGTGGAAGTGCTTTAGATGCACTTCTGGACCAATAGCTGTTTTGCTCCATTGCACCCAGGTCATGCTCTCAAAGGGTGCTCACTGTGGGACCTCATGATGAAGTAGATAATGGTGAGACCTTCCTGATCTTGACTAAATGCTCTGTGACACTGCTTGCCTCGATCCTGAATACCTCAAGTTGGGTTTGGTGTTCAAATATTGGAGGTGTTTAAGTCTAAATTCTACCTTTATGTGAATCCTGAGAAAGAACAGGTGGTTAGATTATTGATCTTCACTGTTCAGACTTCTGACTAGCCAAAATACTTTTTGAGTCTTCATTGGGCCTTCCTTAGAGGTGTGTCTACTGGTGCTTTTACACAACAATTTACACTGCTATTGGCCACCCTTTTTTTTTAAATACTTTTACACAGTCCTTACTGTTCCTGATGGCTCTGTACACTGAGTTCTCATCTCTTCCATACCCCCTTCCAATGTGTGGGAAGGGGCTGTGTCTGTAGTTAGTGCCTGCTGGAGTGGATTTGCAGATGATCAGAAATGTTTTCCCATATGGATGCCATCAAGCAGCACAGAGCCCTGTTTGAAACTAGCATTCACCCTTCCCAAAAGCACTGAACAACTGTGTCCTGGTGGGTGTGACACCCTGAATTTCTCACTCCTATTTTGTTCTCAACCTGCTTTCATGTATAAAATGCATAGCATTCCATCTGACAGTGGGAACCACAGAGTGTTTCTGTACTGCTGGTTCCTTTCCATCCTTCTTGTCTTTTCAGTCTCTGTCCCCACGCAGATCCCAGTCATGAGCATTGTTCTCTGTGAACATTTGCCTTGGACACAAGGTAGTGCTGGCTGAAAGTGGAGCTCGTAACTCCACTTCCACAGTTCATAGAATCATAGAATGGTAAGGTTGGAAGGAACCTCAAAGATCAGCTAGTTCCAACCCCCTGCCATAGGCAGGGACATCTCCCACTAGTACAGGTCACTCAAGGCCTCCTCCAACCTGGCCTTGAACACCTCCAGGGAGGTTGTGGAGCACAGAAGCACAGAATGTGATCAAAGATCACGTTGGGTGTTTCTGTGCTCCACAACCTCCCTGGGCAACCTGTGCCAGTGTCTCACCACCCTCACTGCAAACAACTTCCTCCTNCACTTGGCCTTGTTGAATGTCATGAGTTTGGCTTGGGCACATCTCTGCAGCCTGTCCAGGTCCCTCTGGATGGCATCTCTGCCCTCTAGCAAGTCGACTGTTTTTGACAACCAGTGTTTGGGTTGGTACAGCCTTTTAGTCATTTCCTTTCTTGCTGGATGCTGTGCAAATAGCTTTACTGATCTCCTGTTTCTCCTGCTGCTCAAGACTACAGAGCACGAAGCATTCCTGACAGCTGTGTAGCAGTTTCAGTGTGGGGAGTGTCAGCATTCCTCCGACAGCATCTGTTTGCTGCTTACCAGCCTGGTCATTTGTTTGAACAATTGGGCTCATTTGACTTATGGATGGAGTAGTTTCTGTAATGAATTCATGAAATATGGATATAGTGGACTAGAGAAAGCTATCAAGGCTCATGCATTTTGCATGGGGCTCGCTTGCTTTTTCCCCTCCCCCACCTTTTCCCACAGGTCTCCTCCCTCCTTAGTGCATAAGAGCCTTACATTTTCAATAGATACAAGGGGGGAAAGCTCTTCCTGAGGAGCTTATTTGCATTTTTAAGTGCAGGTGTTAAGCCAGACTTATTCCATAACTCTAAAGCTCCAAAACCATCAGGAAAAAAGAAACCCTCCAAATTGGAAGGTAAAGGTTGCAGAAGGTGGCTCTATCTTACCATCTGCTGAGGGTTTTTTTTCAGTGCAGCTCAAGCAGTGCTGCAGTGGGCAGCACCCCAAGCCAGAGTCAGGAAGCAGAAAATTCTGCAGTGTCTTTCATGCTTTAAATAAAGCCCTGGGCAGCCCTCTGACCAGAGCTGCATCTGCCAAGAGGTGCCACGCTGCTCAGCTGGCCCTTCCTCATGCTTTGGCTGTCCTTCAGCTTCCCTTCCTAGGCTTTGAGGTTCCTCCTGCTCTTTTGTCCAGCAATGTGTAGGAAAAAAACAGCCACCTATCCTGGGCTCTGATGCCCGCTTTCCACTAGATCAGGTTGCCCAGAGCCACATCCATCCTGGCCTTAAAAATGTCCAGGGATGAGGCTTCCACCACCTTCCTGGGCAACCTGTGCCAGTGTCTCACCACCCTCACGGGGAAGAACATCTTCCTAACATCCAATCTGAATCTACCCACTTCTAGTTTTACTCCTTTCTCCCCAGACCTATCACTACCTGACATCCTAAAAAAATCCCTCAGCAGCTTTCTTGTAGCCCCTTTCAGATACTGCAAGGCCACAATAAGGTCTCTTTGGAGCCTTCTCTTCTCCAGATGGAACAGCCTCAAGTCCCTGGGGTCATGTTCTCCTGTTGCAGTGCCTCACCCACCAAATGCCACCATCCCACTGTCAAACACTGGAAGGATTTGGATGTGTAGAGGGTCAATGCAGTTTTGTGGCATAAAAAGGAAGAATATAGGTGCACCCCACACTCTGTTATGGCTGTCTTTAGCTTTGTCTTTGGAAGGAGAAAATGTCAGAGGGGCAGAACTGAGAGCCAGTGCATTTGAGGAACAAGGAAAATAAACACAAGGGCAAGCTGGGCTTGGGCTTTCAAATGTTAATTTGCAGGCACAATGCAATGAAATGTCACATTGCATCACAATGGAGGAAATGCTGGATTCTCTTCCTGTGCCTCTTGCCTAGCTGGCCCCAGAAGCTTGCAGGGAACAGTACTCATCCAAGTGACTTCACCTGGATAGCCATAAAAGCTTCACTCAGGTTGGTTGTGTGTAGAACTGCTGTGTGATGGTCCCACACTGCACTAATAGCAGCCAGCAGAAAGCTTTGAGATGCAACATGAGAACTTGCTACTTCCTTTCTTCTGCAAAGGGTGGCTACTCCCATCCACATATTGTGAGTGCCTCTAATTTGCTCCTTGTGCTAATATATAAGCTCTGATGGTGTGGATTAGGTAATTTTGCTCAAAGAAAACCAACACTACTTCTTTCAGGAAGTTTGGTTTGGTTTGGTTTGTTTCTTTTTTTTACCCCCTTCCTTTTTTCTTGTTGTTAGAAGAAAGAAAGGAAAAGCAGCTGAAATGATTTAAAGGAAATTTTGGTTGGAGTTTTGTTGAGGAGCTAATCTCATGAGGTTCTACATGAGCAAGTGCAGGGTTATGCCCCTGGGCTGGAAGAGTCCTCATTATTGATACAGACTAGGGGATGAGGTGACAGAAAGCAGTCCTAATGAAGAGGACTTGGGGGTGCTGGTGGATGAGAAGCTGGACGTGAGCAGGCAGTGTGAGCTTGCAGCACAGGAGGCCAAGGACAGCCTGGGCTGCATTAAAAGCAGCTTGGCCAGAGATGGAGAGAAGGAGTTCTACCACTTTGCTCTGCTCTGATGAGACCTCACCTAGAGTGGTGTCCAGCTCTGGAGCTTTCAATATGGGAAGGGCATGGACCTCATGGAGAGGATCCAGAGGAGGAATGATCAGGGAGTTGAAGCATCTCTGCTACAAGNAGCTGAGTTCACTTTTGATGCATTACTTTATCTGAAAACAGGCCATAACTTACCCAGAATCTTAAGCAAAACAAATAAAATAAATCTTCTGCTTGCTTTATCTCTGCAGTGATTAATCTTTGTTTCTCTGCTGCTTGCAGGTTAAAACTGTATTGCCACAGCAGATTTGTAGTTTGAATACCCTAAGCTATGTATTCACATTGAGCCGCGTTGGTATTTTGGATCCATGTCATAGGAACTGTAAGGCTTGAAGCAAAACCGTGGAGCCCACAGGGCTCTGCGGTGTGAACCCAGGGAGCTCTGTGAGCCCGGAGAGCTCTGCGGTGCAAGCTCCCGGGGCCCTGTGAGCCCGGAGAGCTCTGCGCTGCGAGCCCACGGAGCTCTGTGAGCCCGGAGAGCTCTGTGCTGTGAGTCCGGAGAGCTCTGGGGTGCGAGCTCACGGAGCTCTGTGAGCCCGGAGAGCTCTGCGCTGCGAGCCCACGGAGCTCTGTGAGCCCGGACAGCTCTGCGGTGCAAGCTCACGGAGCTCTGTGAGCCCGGAGAGCTCTGCGGTGCGAGCCCACGGAGCTCTGTGAGCCGGGAGAGCTCTGCGCTGCGAGCCCACGGAGCTCTGTGAGCCGGGAGAGCTCTGCGCTGCGAGCCCACGGAGCTCTGTGAGCCGGGAGAGCTCTGCGCTGCGAGCCCACGGAGCTCTGTGAGCCGGGAGAGCTCTGCGCTGCGAGCCCACGGAGCTCTGTGAGCCGGGAGAGCTCTGCGCTGCGAGCCCACGGAGCTCTGTGAGCCGGGAGAGCTCTGCGCTGCGAGCCCACGGAGCTCTGTGAGCCGGGAGAGCTCTGCGCTGCGAGCCCACGGAGCTCTGTGAGCCGGGAGAGCTCTGCGCTGCGAGCCCACGGAGCTCTGTGAGCCGGGAGAGCTCTGCGCTGCGAGCCCACGGAGCTCTGTGAGCCGGGAGAGCTCTGCGCTGCGAGCCCACGGAGCTCTGTGAGCCGGGAGAGCTCTGCGCTGCGAGCCCACGGAGCTCTGTGAGCCCGGAGAGCTCTGCGTTGCGAACCCGGAGGGCTCTGTGAGCCCGGAAAGCTCTGTGTTGCGAACCCAGAGAGCTCTGCGTTGCGAACCCGGAGGGCTCTGTGAGCCCAGAAAGCTCTGTGTTGCAAACCCAGGGAGCTCTGTGAGCCCGGAGAGCTCTGTGTTGCAAACCCACAGAGCTCTGTGAGCCCACAGGCTTCTGCGGTGCAAGCCCACAGAACTCTGAGCCCAGAGAGCTCTGCAGTGTGGGGATAGCTGTTAGATTCATGTCCTATGCTGCTTACTTTTGGCCAAGCTTACAGAAGTCAGAGCCTTGCATGTTGAGCTGTAGCATGTGCTGCCTCTCTGGACCACGTACAAACCTCAGAAGTTTGCCAGTGTGTTTGCACCCACGCTGACTGGCACAAGCAAGGAATATTTGTGCTGACAAAGAGGAAAAACTGGCAGACCCTGCAGCCATATCAGTATGGTCTTTGGGAGAAAGATCTGATTTTAGTATCTCGTACTTGCTCTCCTCAGACACCACCTGGNATGGACTCCTTATTAATCTGTAGCTTCATCTGTAGGCAGTGAGAGCAATGCTTTCTGGTAATTAAATTACTTTCAGAGCTGCAAATGGGGACTTGCTGTGCAAAAGCTTGGAGCAGTTACTGTGACAGCCTGGGCTGCAGCATGGCAGTCAGCAGACACGAGGAGAGACAAGATTTTAATTTGCTTTCATATGTAAGATGCAGTACTGCCAAATGTTGCTTTGGAGCTACTATAATGGTAGTAAGAGGAGTGTTGGTTGCTGAAGGGATGGTTTTGGCCCAATGCCAGTCGAGGCATAGGAAGTTCCATGGAAACATGAGGAGGAATTTTTTCCCTGTGAGAGTGACAGAACCCTGGAACAGGCTGCCCAGGGGGGTTGTGGAGTCTCTTTCTTTGGAGATATTCAAAACCCACCTGGATGTGTTCGTGTGTGATCTGCTCTAGGTGATACTACTCTGGCAGGGGAGTTGGACTGAATGAGCTCTGGAGGTCCCTTCCAGGCCCTGACATTCTGTGGTGCTAAATTGTTACAAATCAGGTTGGTGCTGGTTTCTTCCTACAGGTAATTAGTGATAACACAAGAGAGAACAGCCTCAGGCTGCAGCAGGGCAGGTTTATAGGAAGAACTTTTTCATGGAGAGAGTTGCCAGGAATTGGAATGGGCTGTCCAGGAAGGTATGGGGGAGACACCAACCCTGGATGTGTTTAAAAGTCATTTGGATGTGGTGCTTGGGGATATGGTTTAGGGGTGAATATTTTAGAGCAGAGTTATCAGCAGGACTTGAAGATCCCAAGGGTCTTTTCCAAGCTGAATGTTTCTGTGATTCTGTGATGTTTGGGTTGGTTGGTTTTTGTTTGTTTGTGGTTTGCTGCTTTTGTTGGGTTTTTTCTTGTTGTCATTGTTTGGGTTTTGTTTTGGTTTGTTTTTTTGGGGGGTTTTGGGTTTGGGTTTTTTTTTTTTTTTGTTTGGGTTTCTTTTGTTGCCATTTTTTGTTGGTTTGGTTTAGGCTTTGATTTTGGTTTTTTTTGTTTGTTTTTTGTGGGGGTTTTTGTTGGGTTTTTTTTGTTGTTTTTTGTTTGATTTTTTGGGGGGCTTTTTGGTTCTTTTTTAAATTTAAACATTAAGGAATGGAGACTCTAACTTTTTCTTGCCTGTCTTCAGAGTGGCCTCTCTAGCAGACAGTTGCCTTTTATCTCCCCACTCCATTTTCTGAGCGTGTTTGAAGTGCAGATGTTGGTGGGTTTCTGGCTCATGTTAATCTATGGGAATTTCAAAGTTGACTTAGGAAAAAAAAAAACAACAAAAAACCACCCAAACAATCCTCTGGTGTATTATGAGTTGCAATATTTTTCTCTGGCACCTTCCCAAGACAATAGACTTCAAGGACACACCAGACACTTTCTGTTACAGGAATATATTTCACTTTTTCAATCAGACACTGTATTGTTAGGTTTATGTTGCTCAGCAAATTGCTGCCTGTGAAATGCAAAAATGGATTATTTGGTAATTAAAATATTTCAAGTTTATGGGAGGCTTTGAAATCAATAAAATATTCTTACTTCAGGGGAATGGAGCTATATGTCTGTTAGCATGGAATCCTGGAAGTTATAGAGGAATGGAAGGAAAACTAATAGGTGTTTTCCATCTCCTTTGGGATTGTTCTCTCCTGGATGTTATGTTTACAACCAGGATGTTTTGTTTTGTTTTTTTTTTTCTCATTCTCATTTAAACATCCCAAGAGATGAACCTTGTAATGTACCTGTTATTATTCATAAGCAATTTTAAGATACACCTCTCTCCAATAGAATTATTTAGTGTTGCAATTGCTATTTGCAACACACCTTAGCATCTGAAATGCAAAGCAGCCTAACACCTCTTAGTACTGAGAATTGTGGACAGCCTACTATCTTTGGCCAAAAGGTTGGTAATTAAGGGAGCTCAATAGCATAGCAGGGGATAAAGCATATAAAGGTTTCTTAGTGCTCCAAGATCACAGAATCACAGAACTTTAGAGGGACCTCCAGAGCTCATCCAGTCCAACTGCCCTGCCAGAGCAGGATCCCTTAGGGTAGTCAGCACAGGGATGCATCCAGGTGGAATTTGAATATATATATTTTGTGCTTCTGTGTTCCAGAACTTCCCTGGAGGTGTTCAAGGCCAGGCTGGAGGAGGCCTTGAGTGACCTGTACTAGTGGGAGGTGTCCCTGCCTATAGCAGGGGGTTGGAACTAGGTGATCTTTGAGGTCCCTTCCAACCTTACCATTCTATTTTATATTTGCTTTCTTGCAGTCTTCTCCAGATAACCTGTTGTGAATGGAAAATGAAAGAAAAAAAATAAGGGGGGGGGGAAGTAATCCTTTTTTGTATATTTTGTTTTGTTACCATAGTAATTCTCATTGCACATTTTACATAAATGTCACCTGCCAGGAATATAGAAACTTCTACTTCGAAAAGAAAAATACTTCCAGGTGTATAATTTTGTCAACTCGAAGGTTAGCATTCATCATGGCCAAATCTTTGCAACTGATAAATATTGTTGAGCTTCCAGCATTTCATTTTTCCCCCCTCCTGGCATTTTTAAACCAATGCCTTGTAAATGTCAGGATTTTTAATTTACATCTTGGGAAGGTGAAAGGTTAAAGAGTTATATATTGAGATGCAGGAGGATAATAGAAATAAAATGAAGTTTAATGAGACTTTTGAGTAGAGAGTGCTTTTAAGAAGACTTTTTTTTTTTTTTTAAATGTCCTTGAGATGGCCACAAAAAAATATCCCCCAAACCCTCCTGTTACATAATTTCCTGGGTTTGATTGTTTTAATAAGGAAATACATCTGCAAAAGCATGAAAACTGGCAATCAGTTGAAACAGCATTTTATAAATTAGGTTTAAAGCTGACGGAAACATCATAAATAAGAAGTAAGCTCATTTGAAAATGACTCTGGGGACATAAAAGCTCATTATGGTGTGGCAGCAGGTAAGCTCTGAATAATATCAGAGCTTCGTTATACCTACATGAAAAGGTAGTCTGAAAGGGGGGGAATAGCTCAGTCTACAGGGAAAGATGTTTTTTGGATGGCTTGAAGGGATGAGTGGAATTGGCAATATTTGCATGTTGGTGACATGCAGTGACACTCATAGAATCATAGAAGGGTAAGGTTGGAAGGGACCTCAAAGATCATCCAGTTCCAATCCCTTGCCATAGGCAGGGACACCTCCCACTGATACAGGTCACTCAAGGCCTCCTCCAACCTGGCCTTGAACACCTCCAGGGAGGTTGTGAAGCACAGAAGCACAGAATGTGATCTTTGATCACATTCTGTGCTTCTGTGCTTCACAACCTCCCTGGGCAACCTGTGCCAGTGTCTCACCATTAGGTGAAACAAAAGGTTGTTGGAGCAGCTCCAGAGGAGGGTCACGAGGATGATTCAAGGCTTGGAGGACCTCTGCTATGACGATAAGCTGAAGGAGCCTGGAGAAGACACCAAAGGGATCTTTGTGCTGCCTTCCAATAGCTGAAGGGAACCTATAGGAAGACTGCAGAGGGAGTTTTCATGAGGGTGTCTAGATACAGGACTAAGGAGAATGGTTTGAAGCTGAGGGAGAGTAGGTTGAGACTGCATCTAAGGAAGAAGTTCTTCAGTATGAGGGCGGTGAGACTCTGGAACAAGTTACCCAGAGTGGCTGTGGATATCCTCTCCCTGCAGGTGTATAAGACTAGATTGCAGGAGGCCTTAGACAACCAAGTCTAGTTGAGAAGTGTCCCTGCCCACAGTGGGGAGGTTGGACTAGATGATATTCTGAGGTCCCTTCCAACCTCAGTCATTGTGGTTCTATGAATACAATTTATTCCCATATGTCTGCCTCCTTCCTTTCCTCTAACAAGAGGACTTCACCCATGGATAAAGGCTTTGTAGGAAAAGCTGCACAGAGGTTAAACATGACAGCTCCTTGAACATGCAGTGGATGAACTCCCTGAATAACAAGCCTGGAACATGCTGTTTGTAATGCCATTGCCATTTTAGAAAGGAAGCTATGATGGAGAAAAAATACTAATCCTATTATTCTAATTTTTGTTTGTTTCTTTTCTTTTTTCCCATATTTTTTTAAAAAATCATCATTTTTTCCCCCTATATATTTTTACTATGAGAGTGGTGGGACACTGGAATGGGTTGCTCAAAGAAGTTGTGGACCCCTCATCCTTGTAAGTGTTCAACATCAGCCTGGATGAGGCTTTGAGCAACCTGGTCTAGAGAGATGTGTCCCTGCCCACAGCAGTGAGGTGAGCTTTAAGGTCCCTTCCAACTCAAGCCACTCAGTGATTCTATTTTGCTTCTTGGAGAAGATCCCAGGTTTCATTAGAATAATTTCTGTTGGTCTTTAATGCTAAAAATTGGGAAAAGGTCATTTGATTATCACAGCTTAAAGATGCGAACCAGCAAAGGTTTGAAAATTTAATGCAGATTAAATTAGCAATTTGAAGACATTTTTGGAAGTGCTTAGCCCTAAAACAGAATCCTGTGGAGAGATTTAAACTTCCAGATCCTCTACTAGACATTGCAAATAGCGAAGGGCAAGGGTGACTAATAAACAAAAAGAATTAACAATGCAGAATTAAAATGATTGCTGGTTGGGCACAAGCAGGACAGCATTTACAGAGCCTGCACAGCAGAGGTGATGATTCAAATTTGTGTTTCTGCATCTGAAAATAAATCCAAAGAAAGTTAGTGTCAGCACCTAGATGAGAGAGTTGCTTTGATAAATGGGTAAAAGATGAATGAATGAACCTTCAGAGGTTCAAACCTCAGTGTGAAAGGTCTGCTACTGGTTTTCACAGCATGGCTCAGGTTGGAAGTGACCTCAGAGATCATCCACTCCAACCTCCCCACCATGGGCAGGGACACCTCTTAACTAGACTGGACTGCTCAAGGCCTCATCCAATCTGACCTTGAACACCCCTAGGAAGAGGCATCCACAACCTCCCTGAGCAGCCTGTTCCAGAGTCTCACCATCCTTGTGCTGAAGAATTTCTTCCTAAGATCCAGCCTAACCCTGCTGTCCCTCAGCTTCAAACCATTCCCCTTTGGCCTGTCTCTAGACACTCTCATGAAAAGTTCCTTTGCAACCTTCTTGTAGGATCCCTTCAGGTATTGAAAAGCAGCTCAAAGTTTTTTTCCATGCTTTGGAATTTGTGCCAAGAAATGTGGCTCAAAGGCTGTTGTGCCTGAAAGAAAAACAAAACAGGAGCCCTTGCAAAATATTTTGCTTCTCTGTGTAGCAGTGGGGGAGATTTTTTTTTACTCCAGAAGTTTTTCCCCTGATTTATTATGTGGTTATTTTGTGTTATAATTGGGATGTTTAAAAATTTTCCCCACATTTGGGGACATCCTGGGGAGACTCCTTTCAGAAAAAAAAAAACAAAAAACAAACAAAACAAACAACATGAGGGTGGTGGAGACAGACTGAGAGAGTTGGGACTGTTCAGTCTGCAGAAGAGAAGGCTCTGAGGAGACCTCTTTGTGGACTTCTAGTATCTGAAGGGGGCTACGAGAAAGCTGATGAAGGACTTTTTTAGGGTGTCAGGTAGTGATAGGTCTGGGGGGGGAAATTAAGCAAAACTAGAAGTGGGTGGA
>WBNM01008114.1:0-49000 GCA_013399055.1 Ramphastos sulfuratus
TACAGAAAGGCTGGAAAGGGACTCTCTGTAAAATTGTTTAGTGATAGGACTAGGGGGAATGGTTTGAAGCCGAGGGAGAGTAGGTTTAGACTGGATCTTAGGAAGAAGTTCTTCAGTATGAGGGTGGTGAAACTCTGGAATAGATTGCCCTGGGAGGCTCTGGATGCCTCCTCCCTGAGGGTGTTCAAGGCCAGACTGGATGAGGCCTTGAGTGGCTGGGTCTGGTTGGGAGGCATCCCTGCCTGTGGTGGTGAGATTGGAGCAGATGATCTCTGTGAGGTCCCTTCCCACTTAAGCCATTCTCTGATTCTGTAGGTAAACTATTTTTCAAATAATGAAAACTATTTCCTACTTAACTCTCATTAACAGAGAAAAAAATTGCACATGATGTCAGTGACTCAACTAACCAGATACAGCTGGAAAGGGAGTTTCATTATACACATCATCCAGACCAGATGACAGGGAAGCACCAAATTACCCACACAGAAAAGATTTACTTCTGTGCAGCCCCACAATTCAGTTGATAAAGACACACATTGTACCTTGCAGTTTGGTGTTATTTTCATCTGCTTTACAAAGCTTCAGCAAAGGTGCTGAATGCTGCTCCAGCATCTGGACATCACTGGAAGACTGAACCACCAGCAAAACAAGGATGCAGGCATAATTATAAGCAACTGACTTCTTGGACTTGGAGTCTCTGAAACAACAACAAGGATTTTTTTTTAGATCTCATCTAATAAAACTGGATACCTGTTAGATTTCTCAGTCTTTGATCTCTAAAAATCTACCTGCAGAATTTTTATCTTTACCAAGGATTGCCCCATATAACGGTCACCAAATAACCCCAAACAATTTTCTCCTATGCTTTCTAAAACTGAAAGCTGTTTTTTTTACATTGACTTAATACCCATTTCAGCATTCGTAAGATGAGAGCAAATCAAACAGCACCCAAACTTTTTTCCTTAACTCAGCACCTATTTGAGCATCTACAAAAGACAACAGCAAACCAAACAGCATCCAAATCTCTCCCCATAACTGTATTTTACAAATACTGGTTTAAAAGCACTGCTACCTGAAGCAGCACAACTGCTTGTTTGATGAAAATAAGGACTGGTTTTAAATCTTACTCTGTAAGAACTTTAAGAACCCAGAGATTCCAACAGTACAATGTCCAGTCAAGAACTCAGAGATTCCCACTCCAGAGAAGTGTGCAGTGTCCAATCGCCCCAGTCAAATCTACATTTTTCACAGTAAAATTTGATGCTTGAATGAAAATTGCCTGTTTGCTGATTTGTTTTTCATATAGAGCCAACATTCTGACCTGTATTAGAGCACCTCTGTGGATGACCTAAGCAGATTCTGGGTATTAAGTACTTGATTATAAATGCCAGGCCTGACTTTGTTATGTTCTACTTAAAAGCTGGTTTGTATTAAAACAAAAATATCATGATCTAAAAGGAAAAAAAAAACCCATCTTTTAGGTTGCATTGAATTATTTCTGTAAGTCAGATGCTTTTACATTTTAAAAACATAAAGGATAGAAAGAAATGCATAAATTACCCTAAAGCTTCTTTGGAATAATACTCCATTAAAGTAGTAAGACTTTGGAGATTCTTCTCCAGACTGAACACGTGAGCCACAGCAGATCTTCCCACAGGGTTAAAGGTAATCAAGTAAAGGTTGTGAAGTGTCCCCAGCAGATCCGAGTGGTCGGTCTCCTCGCTGGCCGCACAGCGCTGAAAGTGGCAGAACAACTCTGAAATGCACTGTAAGGTCTGTGTGGAATGCAGGAGCCACAGGGCAAAAGTATCTTCATTGGCCCCATCTGATTGGAGACCTTCCTCTTGATCTGGATCAGAAAACTGACAAAGTGCCCTGATCAGTAAGTTGGTTGCTTCATATTCAGCAATGAAGAAGAGCAGCCCCTTCTGTGACTGTGCCAGGAAGCGCAGGATATCTCGGACAGCCTGCAGCACACCTGGGTGGGCACCTGTCACTGGCATAGATAGCAGCAAGGTGATGCATTCCAAGAAATGGTGACTGTGAAGATACCTGAGGAAAACCATCAACAAAAGAACAGCAAAGCAATCAGCAGTATTGCAATCAGCTGTCAACACTCCACAATAACATCCTGTGAAACTGTACACCTCTTAGCTTCACGACTTCCTGCTCTGTGGGCTAGGAGACTCCTCACCTGCAGTACCCAACACCTGGGCACAGAGACAAAGGTACCCCAAACTTGCTCCAATACAAAGGCAAAACACTCTAGCTCTGGAACAATTTCCAAACATGCACTTGAACAGCACCTGGCACAACTCGTCTGGATCTATGAATGCGATTTAAGTGCTAGCACAGTACCAGCACTGACAAGCAGTCAGCTTCTTATTATGTGCATGTTAGGTTGATTGAAAGCCAACCAAGTGGCAGGTACATTAACCATCAAACCCTCTCAGGCTTTCTAAGCACAGTCCAGAATCCTCCAGTGAAGTACAAAGTGAAACAGCTAGAAAAGTGCTGGTCAACAAGAAATACATTTTAGAAAGTGACCTTGCAATAGCCATACCTAAAGAGCACAGGGTAAGGATCATCCCTTTCTGGAGGGCCTGTAATGCGTGCCATGGTTGGGAAAGATTTCACAGGTGGCTGAATCATTGTATGAGGAGCAGTTTCCATCAAATGGAAGATTTCTTCCAGAAGACTGACAAGTTTTTCCATCTCTCCTTCACTTATATTGGAAGATTCCAAAAGATGATCCATGTCCATAGGAGTCTCCACATCATTCTCATATTCTTGGTTGGTTCTTTCAAGTCCTGCCAAGTCCTGCTCCTGTTCTTGCTCCGTGTGATTAGAAAGAGAAGGAGTGTTCTCTGCTAACTGATCAACCACCTTTTTAATATCTGTAAGGATCTCATAGAAGTGACACTTCTGGAGAATTGCAGACCCAGCAGTAACTACTCTCACAGTCTGATCCAGCAGTATCAGTTCCAAGAGTTTCTGATAGCCACTTTTTTCATGTACATCCACACCACCCCTCAGAAACATTTCCATTCCCTCAGTCATACTAATAACACTATCCAAAGCTTTAAAAGCATTAAGCTTAAGGGAGGATGATACATGATCTGCAAACAGCAGTTCAAATAACACATTGATAACTCCTGCCTGTAAGAGTGCTGTTATTCCTTGAGTCCCACACTCTCCTAATGCTGACACCAGCTTTGTGCCAGCTTTGAGCTGCCGGACGTTCAAAGCAATGGGCTGCTTGAGAGCTACCTGAAGGTTCAAAGCTTGCAGGGTCCAGTCTACCAGCTGAGCAATATAGTCTTGCTTTGTGCCTTTCACCTGCAGGTAGCTCAATCCTTTTACTATTAAACTGGGAACTTCTTCTAATGCAGTGACCCACTTTGCGCCTCTTTCCTCTTGATATAATTCCAACAGTTCGGTTAATTTAACTGAGGCTTCCACTGCTCCTGAATTTTCTTTTTCTGGGTCTTGATCCTTTATTTTACCAACTTCATTTTCAAATATGGTCTTGTAAGGGCAGTTGAAGTACAAAAGAGGTCCAAGCTCCCTTTCGAAAGGTTCATATGTCACAGGAGGCACAGATGCCAGATCCTCAGGAGTATATTCAATATCAAAGCTTGGATACTTAAATGTTTCACGTTCCAGATCGGCAATTCCATCTTCATCACTTGAAATCTGCTCATATCCATCATCTCCTAAGAAGAAAAACACTCAGTTATGAAACACACATCAATTATGGATAAAACAGTTCAGAATTGCTGAGAATCTGTTTAAAACTAAAAAGCAGTAACTTATTTAACACAAATATCAGTGGTTAGAGAACAGTCACACACAGAAAGCTTTCTGTCTCCAGAAAGAAGTGACAGCTGCAGCTGGCAGGGGTTTATGTAGTGATGGAGACATTTAGAAGAAGGTATAAAGTGAAAAAACAAGTTTAACTAGAGGACAACAGGGTACTATAAGAACATTGTCCAATTTTCTTCCTATGACTGCATCTGTCATAAAACTTGTAGCTTGAAATCTTGCACAGGCAGGAACTTTAAGTAATAGAGGACTGTGACTACTAAAATTAGTATAGAGAAGCACAGAATGGTTTGGGTTGAAGGAATCTCCAAAGGCCACCTAGTCCAACCCCGCTGCAGTCAGCAAAGGACATCTTCTACTAGGTCAGGTTGCTCTGACCTTGAACATCTCCAGGGATGAGACCTCAACCGCCTCCCTGGGCAACCTGTTGATGTACCCTCATGGTGCAGGACTTGCTCCTAACATCTAATCTAAATCTGCTCTTCTCTACTTTCAAACTATCGCCTCTCATCACTACAGGCCTTTGCAAACAGTCCCTCTGCAGCCTTCTTGTAAGCTCCTTTCAGGCACTGGAAGGCTGCAATTAGGTCTCCCTGGAGTCTTCTCTTCTCCAGGCCAAACAACCCCATGATTCTGATTCTATGATTCTTTATCTAATTTTTAGGACCTATTTCCTAGAAGTTGGGAGTTGAGATGAAGCAGCTCAGCTGAAACTTTCTTCAAGAAGCATAGTGATGGCCTTCAGAGTTCATAGTTCACAGTGGAGTTTTAGCAACAAGAAATAACCCAAATGATCCAGAAAAAGAACAGTCACCAAAAGCTCCAAGTGAAAGTCAAGACTCCCATACTTTGGAATCTGACTGCTCACAAGCAAAGCAGTGATCAGTGCAAAGCTGAGCATTTGAGTGTAATGAACAAAATTGAGCCTGAACCTGCCAAGTGAGAATCTGGAACCACAGAACCATAGAATCATTTGGTTGGAAAAGGCCTTTAAGATCATTGAGTCCAATCATTATCTGTCATTTCTTCTTCAACTACCTGAAGGGTGGTTGTGGCCAGCAGGAGGTTGCTTTCTTCTCTCAGGCAACCAGCACCAGAACAAGAGGACACAGTCTCAAGCTGTGCCCGGGGAGGTTTAGGCTCGAGGTGAGGAGGAGGTTCTTCACTGAGAGAGTCATTCCCCACTGGAATGGGCTGCCCAGGGAGGTGGTGGAGTCACCGTCCCTGGAGGTGTTCAAGGCACGTTTGGACGTGGCACTTGGTGCCATGGTCTAGTCTTGAGGTCTGTGGTAGTGGGTTGGACTTGATGATCTTTGAGGTCTCTTCCAACCTTGCTATACTGTGATACTGTGATACTGTGATACTGTGATTTTCCAACCTGCAAGACACAACTTCACCCTCGTGTACTTCAGATGATCCTTTGGATACCATCTGGTAGACAAAGGGTTATGTTAAGTATATAAGCAACTCTATTTGGGTTTTAATTAAGGAATAATTCATTTCACCACTTAATGACATTTTTAAACAAAACATAGGATTGAATGTTCATGCTCACCTATAAAAGCTTTCCAGTGTTTATAGAAAGGAAGAGGTAGATTTATTATAAAGTAATAAATATTCCCCTGCTTGCTGCAGAGAGGGTTGGACTAGATGACCTTTGGAGGTCTCTTCCAGGCAGACCATTCTGTGAAAATCCTGTTCTCAAGAGATGTCAGAACCACCAATAAGGCAGGCGACAGTACAGTGACCAAGGGGAAAAGATCCAGCTCCCCTCACACCATGATGGTACTGCCACCAAAATTTCATAAACTTGATTTTTTTTTTATTTACCTTCACCTTCTTCCTCCTCTTCACCCTCTTCTTCATCTTCATCTTCCTCCTCTTCTTCCTCTTCCTCATCAGCAATACTCTCTACTGTATGCCCATCATCATCATCATCGTCATCATCATCCTCATCGTCCTCCTCCTCAACATCCACATCATCATCATCATCATCATCTCCTTCTTCTGGTTGATCTTCCTCCACTTCTCCATCATCAGAATACTGGCTTTCCTGATGAATGGAAGTTCGATCAGGAGAGATGGGCTCAAAGAAATCCTCCCTGTGGTCCACATCATCTTCTTTCTCCCCAACCACTAAAAATATACACAGAGATGAAGAAGTGAGATTATTCCTTTCACATCCAATGCTCACCATCTTTTAGAAGTTTTACATTCTGCATAGTGGAGATGCAGAAAAAGCATCCTGATGAATCTTTCTTTCCAGTCCTTTTCCTAGAATACATCTGTCCAGCAGAAGGGACAGCAGACAGGAAACCACAGACTGGGCAGGAACAGAGTTCTGCCTCCACTAAGCAGTGGTGTGCAGCACATACAACAGTCTGTTCTCATACTACCTGACACTGGGATGGGTTCATCCTCATCATCATCAGGAGGAGGGGGGCCTGGAGGTGTCCTTGGTCCCCTAGGTTGTGGTCTTGGAGGACTGCCATTGAACTGGTCTTCTTTCTCTCCTTCAGCTATATTTATTGTGAAAATAAAAACATGCATTTAATGGAATCACAGCAACAGAAGGAAAATTTTAGGTTTGCAGTGCTAATTTTGGTTAGGGAACACTTTTCAGTTCCCAGCTGTTATTTAATCTGCAGTATGTGAGGCAGTTTTCTGAAGTAACTTTTGATGTGAACAATAACTCTATCAATAAGCAAGCTTATCACCATTATTGATTTCTTTTTAATATAATACTGGGTTAAAATTAACATGGAACTGGCATTCTTGGCTTTGACACCAGCAATATTGTTCCTCTATCAAGTTACATCCAAGTTACCTCTTTTAAAAGAACTTTGTTACAATCAACTGCCTTTTATAGTTTACAACTGGTTTTAACTACACCAAGAACTCAAACTTTGCAACCCAAGAGCTGTACCTTGACCAAGACATCTCTAATGTTAAATCTAAAACAAAAGCTGAAGCAGAAGCTTGCTCACTGATTCTATTCATGGCTGTCCTAACACTGCAGCAAAGGAAACACTCTAATGTGCTTTATTGTGCTGGTTTGAGGCTAACTGGAATATTTTAATAGAGAAAATTATACTATAGGCTGTGAAAAGGAAACAATGGTGATGTCTACTTCACTCATAGGCTTGCTGAGATGTTTAAGTACTCAAAACATAGATAACACAGTGTCTCTGGGGCACAGTGTCTTGATCTAGCAGTTTCTGGCTTTTTCTCCTCTCTGCCGAGTAACCTCACTAACCACTTTTCTTCTAACCCCCCTGGCCCATCCTCCAAGCTCACCTTGCACGTAAGGCAAACCTTGGGGTAAGGTAGAGGGGTGGGGAGAAGGTGGAAGGGTGGTTGGAAGCCCCTCCTGTGGTCTCCGATTTCTGGGAGGGGTGTTGTGTTTCTGTATTACCTTTAACTTATATNGTGGGATCATCTTCATAGCCCTCCTCTGGGCTCACTCCAACAGCTCTGTGTCCTTGTTATGTTTGGGACACCAGAACTGGAGGCAGTATTGGAGGTGAGGTGTCAGCAGTGCAGAGTAAAGTTAATGACTGTGAAATTTAGTTATGATTCCAATACTACTGCAACCAATTTGAGATTTCCACCATTTAAATGTTAATGAGGTCACACAAATTAAACTACATTTTGGCAATCCTAAGTCATTTAATTAGCAACAGATCAAGCAACTCACTAGGAAAATGAAGCCACTGCAATCTAAAATGTGAAAAAATTGGGAGTTTTTTGCAGGTACTAGGTAGATCTAAAGTAAAAAGCATTTTAAATAATCCCTGTCTCCTCAACAAGACTCACCATGCTTTGGGTTTCTTTTCAAACCAGGCTGTTGCTGGGGAGGTGGTGGCGGAGGAGGGGGTGGAGGAGGTGACTCTCTCTCATGACTTATTACTCTGTCCACTGAGCCATAGATTGCTAGAGTCAAACAGTTGTACCACCCTCTCAGAACCAATCCATCTGTGTTGACCTGGTAATTTTAAGAAGAGTAATTTTAAAATAACACAAGACAACTTCTCTGAAGTTATTTTAGCATTGGTATCAGCATAAAAGCAAGAAAGGAGAATAGAACATTAAAGTTTCTCTTTACTCCACATTTTGAAAACTGAGAAAACTTTAAGTATGTCAATCATTACAACACATCACAGAATGGCTTGTATTGGAAGGGACCTCACACATTACCTACTCCAACCCCTCTGCCATGGGGAGGTATGCCTCTCAACTACACTTGGCTGCCCAAGGCCTCATCCAGTCTGCTCTTAAACACCATCAGGGAGGAAGTATCCACAGCCCCCCAGGGCAACTATTGCTAAAGTCTCACCACCCTCAGAATGAAGAACTTCTTCCTCAGCTCCAGTCTAACACTGCTCTCCCTCAGCTTCAAACCATTCCCCCTTGGCCTGTCTCTAGACACCCTTTGGAAAAGTCCCTCTGCAGCCTTCCTGGAGGACGCTTTCAGCTATTGGAAGGCAGCTCTAAGGTCCTGTTGGAGTCTTCTCTTCTCCAGGCTGAACTCTCCACCTTCGGTCTGTCCTCAAAGCAGAGCTGCTCCAGCCCTTGCCACATCCTTGTGGCCCTCCTCTGGACTCACTCCAGCAGCTCTGTGTCCCTCTTATGCTGGAGACACCAGAACTGGCCATAGCATTGGAGGTGAGGTCTTAGCAGAGCAAAGTCAAGGGGCAGAATCCCCTTGCCCTGCTATCCACACTCCTCTGGCTGCAGCCCAGCACACAGCTGCCTTCTGGGCTGCATGAGGGCACTGCTGGCTCCTGGGGAGCTGCTCAGCAACCATTACCTCCATGTCTCTTTCTTCAGGACTACTCTGAACCCACTCTGCACCCAGTCTGAATTTGTGTCTGGGGTTGGCTCAAGACAGGTACAGGACCTTGCACTTTGACTTGCTGAACTTCATGCAGTTGGAACTGGCTCACTCCTGAAGCCCATCAAGATTCTTCCAGATGCCATTCCTTCCCTCAAGTAGGTCCACCACATGAAGCCTTTAGTCCCTTGCAATATCTTGCCTACCATGTTACTGTAGGTCACATAAACACTGATCTGAATGAAATAAACCCAAACAGAACTAAAAATTTTGAGCTTAGCTGTGGCCTGCAGGTTTTTTTCCTAATTTTCAGATAGTTGTTGGTAATCTCCATAGGAATTGTCAAGCAATCACATCTTCTACACCTTATGCCATTACAGATACAGACTCTAAAGCAATGAGCATGTGAACTAGAGGCAAGTTTTAGAATGAGCTCCTCACAACAAATGCTTTACACTGTGCTAATGCACCACATGCAACCACATTGAATTCTAAATCACAGACACGAGAGGAGGTGATTTGAATCACACAGCATTACCTTTGCATTAGGTCTGAAAATAATTGAAGTGTTTTCATCATATTCAAGGCTGTTAAGTAAAATACACAAAGTTATTTTTCCATTAATAGAAAGCATGTTTACAGAAATGGCTTAGGTTGGAATGGACCTGAGGGATCATCTAGTTCCAATCCTCCCCCACAGGGGCAGGGATGCCTCTCAACTAGACTCAACTTCTCAAGGTCTCATCCAGCCTGGTCTTCAACACCCTCAAGGAGGAGGCAGCCACAACCTCGCTGGGCAGCCTATTCCAGAGTCTCACCACCCTCACACTGAAGAACTTCTTCCTAAGAGCCAGGCTAACCCTGCTCTGACTCAGCTTCAAATCATTCCCCCTTGTCCTATCTCTAGACACTCTTAGGAAAAGTTCCTCTGCAGCCTTCCTGGAGGATCCCTTCAGGTATTGGAAGGCAGCACTAAGGTCCCCCTGGAGTCTTCTCTTCTCCAGGCTGAACAACGTCAGCTCCCTCAGAGGTGCTCCAGCCCTTGGACCAGCTTTGTGACCCTCCTCTGAACTTGCTCCAACAGGTCTGTGTCCTTCATATGATGGGGACACCAAAACTGAACACAGTAGTACTAAGCTCATAAGCCAGTAATAAAACTACAAAAAAACACATGTTCCTGAAACCAAGAGTGTACAAAATACTTTCATTAAAAGACATGGGCTCTCTCAAATTTAAAAACATTTTATTTTCTTTTTTTCAGCATGAACATTTGTCCTCCTCCACAACTTGAAGGAAAAGGGTAAGAACACAAACTAGCAAAACCAGGCTAACTGTGAATCTCACATGAGACAGAGGTATTCTGCTGTGCATTTTCTGCACTAAAAGGACAAAAAGGTAGATAATGGAAGTCACAGACTAATTTTGACAGGACTTACCTGCCCAGCCTATCAAAAACAGGTGCACTTGGTTTGCTGACATTGTTGAAAAACAAGTCAAGTTGAAATGTATGTGGAGATGTCTCTCTGCAAACAGAACAAAAGTAAAAATGAAACCTGACAAGCTCCCTATGAGACTAAGTAGGACTAGCAAGGGGGAGAATCTTTTAAATTACACTGTTTAAGTAATCCCCCAAACAATTCCAAGTCCAGCAGACATATAAATGCATTTAACCCTTACATATAGGAGGCTTTATTGTGATATACAAATTCAGGAATAAAAGAACAGGAAAGTGTTCTTGACTCATAGAATCCCAGAAGCACTAAGGCTGGAAAAGACCTTTAAGATCAAGTCCAACTGCAACTCAACTGCCATAAGCACTAAACCATGTCCTGAAGCACCACATCTACACATTTCTTGAACACCTCCAAGGATGATGACTGCAACACCTCCCTGGGCAGCCTCTTCCAACTCCTCACCACTCTCTCAGTAAAGAAGTTTTTATATAACGTCCAACCTAAACCTGCACTGGCACAACCTAAATCCATTTCCTCTCATCCTATTGCTGGTTACCTGGGGGAAGAGCCCAACACCAGCCTCACTCCAACCTCCTTTCAGGTAGTTGTAGACAGTTAGATGATCTCCCCTTAGTCTGGTGAACAGAAGGCTACACAGTCCCAGCTCCCTCAGTCGCTCCTTGTATGACACCCTCCAAACACCTCACCAGCCTCATTACTCTTCTCTGGACATGCTCCAAGACCTCAATATCTTTCCTATCCTGTGGTGCCCAGAACTGAACACAGTGCTCAAGCTGTGGCCTCGCCATGGCCAAGTACAGGGGCACCACCACTGCCCTACTCCTGCTGGACACACTGGTGGTGGACACATCTGGGCCAGGATGCTATTGAGGTTCTTGGCCACCTGGGCACACTGCTGGCTCCTGTTCAGCCAGCCACCCACCAGCATCCCCAGATCCTTTTCCACCAGGTAGTTCCCAGACACTCTTTCCCAGGCCTGTAGTGTCGCTCAGGGTTGTGACCAAACTGCAGGACCCAGCACTTAGCCTTGTAAAACCTTGTTCAACTTACCCATAAGCCCTATTGTCAGGCAAGCTCGTGTGAGCTCTGACTCCCGGAGGGATGACGCGGACCTCATTGATGTAAACCACGCATGGAAAACGAACCACATCAACGTTGGTGCTTTGCTACAAAACAAAGAACAAAGCGAGCCTAAGAAATGGAAAAATCAGCTACCCATATTCTATACTAGGCAAATCAAGGCTAAAATCCTAATAACTACAAAATTCGACTAGGTGAAATGATAATCACCTTTAAACTATTTTTTCTTGTGACAGTGACAGTCCTCACATATTAACATTTTTTTTCCTAGAAGTGTGTGTCTACATCATTAATTCCCTTTATTTGCAAGAATCTTTTAAAAGGCAAAAGGTTTTTCTCTGACAATAGGTATGCTGGGACCTAAATTATTAAAGAAGAACTGAGTGTAGAGGTCCCTTTTATTAAAGCACACCGCATTTCTAACTGAAGTGTTTTCTGACCTTAAATGCTGGCAGGTGTCATATTTCAAATGCAGTTTTAGCAAAAAAAAAAAAAAAAAAAAAACCAATGACAGCATGTTTGGCTCCATCTGTACAAAAACTCTGTATGATGTTTATGTCTCAAATTTCTCAATAGTATCTGAAAACTTCTAAGCAACATGTTCACAGATTGCATTGATTTGGAAGTGACCTGCAAAGTGCATCTTGTTCAAACCCCCCTGCAGCCAGCAGAGACACCTCCAACTAGAACAGGCTGCACAGGGCCACATCCAGTTTGATCTTCAATGTCACCAAGGATGGGGCCTCCACCCTGGGCAGCCTGTTACAGGATTTCAGCACTCTTGCTGTGCAGAATTTCCTCCTGATGTCCAGCCCAAATCTTCCCTGCTCCAGTTTCAAACCATTGCCCCTCATCCTATCACCACAGGCCCTTTCAAGCAGTCCCTTCCCAGCCTGCCTGCAGGTCCTCTCCAGATACTGAAATGCAGCTCTAAGGTCTCCCCAGCGCCTTCTCTTCTCCAGGCTGAACAGCACCAATTCCTTCAGCCTGTCTTCATAGCAGAGGTTCTGCAGCCCTCTGATCATCTTGGTGGCCCTCCTTTCACCAGCTCCATCAGGTCTTAAGCTGGGGGCCCCAGAGCTGGACACAGCTCTGCAGGTGAGGTCTCACCAGAGCAGAGTGGCAGAATCACCTCTCTGTTCCTGTAACACTTCTGTTTAGCACACAGAAATAGTAAGTATCATAGGATGTTACACTTCAGCAGTCCTGAAGGATGTTTGAGCAAATTGGGAAGTAGTTATAAGGTCACAGTGACTTCCTATGTATCAGCCACCAAATTTATGCTGAAATCTCACTGGATTTAATACATTCAGCCTTAGCATATTTATACACCACCCCTATCATACACAGACACACACAGATCAGCTGTATGTCCAGTTGTAAGCTTCTGAAAGACTTTCTGGAACAGAAGCTCAGAATCTTGTTTCTCATGTAGTATTCCCAACTAGCACACTGGAGTAGCAAACACTGCACTGGTTTAAAAAAAGAAAAAAAAGGGCAGGGGGGAAGGAATAAAAAAAAAAGGGAATTAAAAAAAGTGGAAAAGAAAAAAAAAAGTAAAAACCAAACAAAAACCAACCTAAGTGCCTACCAACAAAGATAAAAAATGAAAATTAAAACCCAAATTGATCTTCAGTCAAAAGTCAGATAACTTTCATCACAATCAGAAAGCAAAAGAAATCAAAAAACGACCAGCACAAGGCAAAAAAAATTTAGTAAAATGCTTATAAAGTTAATAAGCAAGGAAATAGTCACTGGTAGTTTTTAAGGCATGAATTTTGAAGGCTGTGCTTTCGGGCACTCCTTACAATCATTTAAGAAGCAATCTAAGCACAGATCCTTTAGCACCCAAATACAACATCTACGTATGAGAAGGCAGAACAAAAGGAATCCTCTCTACGACAGGGAGCACCACTATATGAAGAGGAATGAGGTGTCCGGATCGTGAGAAGAAGGCTGGCTCTTCGAGTTCTCTTTAGAAGCGGAAGGCTCGGATTTCAGAAGGAAGGTCTGCTGCCGAGGAGGCCGCATCCCCAGCGGCCCTTCTTCCTGCCTGAACATCACAGCGAGCTGAGCAATGAGCCCTGGGCAAACTTGCTGCATCACAAGCAGCTACAAGGATGCTCAGCATCCAAACAGCCTTTAAGTGGAATACTTGCACGACCTCGCACTGCCAGAGCAAGCCTGAAATACTCATTTTGCTCAAGATGCATGCAGGCTGCATATATCCGAGGTTATCCCACAGAGACACAAATACCCCAGCTCCTCGTTAGCCACAGACAAGCGCTGGCTATCTCACCAGGGGCCGGGTATGGCCCTCTCCTTGACTTCCTTTGGGACTTCTCGAGTCAGTTCCAGCCTCTTTGTCGCCGGCTAATCGCTCCTCCCACAGCCTCCTGCCAGCGGCACCCCGAGCTAACACGACAGCGGTGGGCAGGGCGCGCCGCGGCCCAGTGAACCTTCAGGGGCAAGGTGGGGATTCCTCTTTTGGCGAGCGCCTGGCCAAAGGCTGAATCTTCCTGCCTGGCAACTAACTCAGACGAGTGCAACCGCCGAGGCCTACCCTAGCCCCGCTCACCCCAGCGGCCCTTCGTGCCCACGGAAAAGACAAGAGGGCACCGATAGCAGCCGGGAAGAGACAAGAGGAGTAGAGCAGCAGCCCCAACACCCCCGCCGCGTTACCTCCGCGCTCTGGTGCTTGAACGTGTCTAAAAACAGCAGCTCGGTCGCGGTATCCACCGCCATCTTGGCTCGGCCCACGGGGAAGCACTTCCGGGCGGCAAGGCAGCGCTGCCGGGGCGCGCGGGGGCGGGGCTGCACGCGAAGGGCGGCAGAGCCGTGGCTGGCTGGCGGGCGGCAGAGCCGTGGCTGGCTGGCGGGCGGCGCAATGGCAGAGCCGGGAGCGGTGTAGGGACACTTGTGGCGCTGCCAGCTGTGCTGGAGCAGAGCGAAAGCTCAGGGCCGGAGAGCGAGCAGGCCGGGCGGGCTTTCCCCTCAACGGTGGCTGCGTGCTGGAGGGAGCGGGGCCGCCGCCGCCGCTGCATTCATGCTGGCCGGTTAGGCTGGGAGCAAGGAGGTGGTACAAGCCCCTGCGCTCCAGAGACACGGCGCGGTGTTCTCATGGCCGTGAGTTGGGCTGGACGCCACCGCAGCCCGCTCCGGCCTTGGTTCTGCCTGGCAAGACAAGATTGAGCTCCAGCTCAACGCTGACTAAAGTCAGACCCGCTGGACAGCTTTTCCTTTGCAGCCTTTCCATATTTAAAACGACTCACTTTCACGTCTAAAAACGCACTACTTCTCTCAAGTATGTGTAAAAGCATACCTCGCCTGCCTTAGAGTAGCCTTCCAGTGTCTGAAGGGAGCGACAGGAAGGCTGGGAGGGACTGTTGACAAGGTCTTGCCGTGACAGGACAAGGGGCAATGGGTTTAAACAGGCAAAGGGGAGATTGAAACTGGACGTTAGGAAGACGTTCTTTGCCGTGAGGGTGGTGAGACACTGGCACAGGTTGCCCAGGGAGGTTGGGGGGCACAGAATGGGATCGAAGATCCCACTGGGTGATTCTGTGCTCCCCAACCTCCCTGGAGGTGTTCAAGGCCAGGTTGGACGAGGCCTTGAGTGACCTGTACTAGTGGGAGGTGTCCCTGCCTATGGCAGGGGGTTAGAACTAGATGATCCTTGAGGTCCCTTCCAACTTAGCCATTCTATGATCTTTCTTCAGCTGCTGATGTTCAGCATCCAATGCCCTTCCACACCAGCAACCAAGTTGTGCAGGCATTAGAGGTGCCGTGAAGCCAAAGGCAGTCCACGGCCAGGAGAAGAATGTGGAACTGAGCTTATGCAAGCAGCCTGTAGTTACACAAGTGGTGTGAACAAGCTCGACGTGTACAACAGCAAAACTGCACCACCTGCTCTGGGAGGAAGGCTGGAAAAGTTGTAACATCTCTGAGCTGCTGACCAGAGCCCCAACCAAATAGCTGCACTTCCCGCAACAGCAATAATTATACCTGTCCTCTGTGTCTCGTTTCTGCAATGGCTTTTTAGTGAAATAAGCCAGTTTGGGTGCACACCAGGAATTGACAAGTCGTTTTTTTGTTTTGGGGTTTTTTTTTTTAGTAGCTTAGCTTTCTGCTCTCAGCACTCCGAGAGTTTCATCTGCACCAGGAGTGGCAGGACTTGACATGAAAACGTTGCACTGGTTCAAACAAGGCCACAGCTTAATATATCCATTTTCAGCAGTGAAACTCGTTCAGGAAGTTCCTCCCTCCTCACCACGTGTTGAAGAGCTGGGCCACAACACACAGTCCCACAACCAGTTTTATAGACAGACCTGCTGAGGCGTTTTGTGGCAGCAGAGGGGAACTCATCAGCTGGAATTGCTTCCGAATCCACTAGAAAACATGCTGCTGCCTCCTCACACTATTTCATCAGTCATAATTAAAACACTGCAAATTCCTTCAGAGAAGAATTTCGAAATTTGAGAGTCAAAGGGTCTCCCTGGCTATGCTGCTCTCACTCTTGCTCCAAGCTGGGGTCCTCTATCATTCTATCATCCTAAAAAATAAACAGATCTAGAGCCCTGGAATTAATTTTTTTTTTTTTTTTTTTTTTTACAGTTAAAAGCCAGTTCTAGTGACACTTATTATGGTTGTGTTTGTGGGGTCTTTGGAAACTTCTGTGCAAGTGTAGCTTTGCAGATCTACCCCAAATATAGGCACTGTCATAAGTTCTGTTGTGCCTGAGAAGCACAGTCCCAGTCAGATGCATTCTCTCCTGGGACAGCCTGGAACAGTACTGAAACAGTACTGAAACTAAATCAGCTATCACCAGTAGTTGCAGTAACTGACAGGGGAATTCCAGCCCTGTGTTTTTATCTGCAGTGACTCCCTCGCTGCTGCTATCAGCTATGGCTCTGGCTGTGAGAAGAATCAGCTCTACAGGATTAAATTCAGATGGCTTTGAATGCAGTGTCATTAATTTCAGCACATGGCTGGGCTTACAAGTCAGTGACATTTCTTTCCTGCAAGGCAAAGCAGCAGTGTTTGAATGTCATGCCCAGTTGTACCATCTTAAGGAATGATTTTTGGACCAACAGAGAGTTATTTATTGACTGATATAAGTGGAAGAAACAGAATTTGGTTAGCAACAGCAATTATCTTACAGATTTTAAAAAAAATATATAGTCCGTGGTAACCATTAACACAACCCAAGAAAAGTATACAGCTCTGCTGATCTCTTGCTGTGGTGTTATGAGCAGCTCCTTGACATGATGGAAGGTGTGAACAGTTCCAGGATTGTCCTGAAACAGAAAGTGACACAAGAGAACTTGTGGTGGGAAATCAGAACTGATACAAAAAGGACAGGAAAACAGCCTGGGATTAGCAAAGGGCCTGGAAATTAGATGAACAGCAAGTGGAAAACAGGACTATCAGAAGAAATACAGCAACGAAGTTCTGGGAGCAGCCAAGAGAGGTTGTAGTGCCCTAAAGCATCCTGGTACATTCCTGTAGTTAACAACACCGATGTCATGTGGAAGGTGACACTTCATGCAAAGGCTATGCTTAACAAGGCCCTGGGATAACGACAGGCCAGGAAGAAGCAACTGAAATGGGAGAACACAGATGCCAGGAGCCTGGGCAGCACAACACAGGAACCTGAACAACTGGTGCATGCTGTCAGACTAGATACAAGAAGGTGGAATGGGAACTGTGTCTGGAAAACAGGCATTTTAGGGAATGTGTTACTTGAGAAAGGGAAAAATAAAAGGTAATGGCACTACAATAGCAATTAGCAGCAAGTGGCTTCCAAAAATAAATAAAACATGGATTAATCAAGAACTCAAAAGATGTGATAGGAATTAGAAATAATTTTAGAATACAGCTTGATCTGTGAAAGGGGTTACCATATGTAATGGCACCCTGCTGCAGCAATACGCTGGCAGGGGGCTGATACTCCTAGATGGAAAGAGGCAAGATAGGATGAGATCATAAGGTACAAAAGGGAAGAAAAGAAGAAAGCAAAGTGTAAGCTAGAACACAACAAATCACAACTAAAGGAACAAGCATCCATCCAAAAATCATTCTCAAAGACATGGGCTGCATTTCAAAGGCCAAGCAGGTGTTGGGAAGGAAATTAAGTTTCACTGAAAGACACCCAGCCAGCCCAGCAAGCACTACCACCTATCTGGCATGCATCAATGCAGTCATTTCAGAAATGTACTTCAGGACTTTTATGCTAAAGTATAAAGAGTTTTAAGAAGTTGCACTAAACTAAGACCCAAAAGGGAAACTGTGCAAAGAAATCCTCTCTAGTGTCAAATCCCCTTGCTCTAGGCTAGGCAAGGGTCACACAGAGCAAACTCTATGTGTGACAACCATGGAGATGCTGTGCACAGATCAGCTGCAGCCACCACTGAGGACACATTCCCCAGTGAGCCCCATTACATATGTTCTACTCCATACACCTTAAAGTCTTGAAACAAACGCACAAGAGAAGCAGGCACTCTAAATCCTCCCAGAAAAGGAGCACCATTTGCTCAGGGGTCCCTGATGCCAGAGTCACATGGCCAGTTTCAGCTACAGCTTTTAAAAACTCGAGTAACCTAAACTGCAATAACTACTATCAGTGATTGCCGTTTTCAAAATCTTATTTCAAACAAGGGTGAAGATTTCTCCAGCCACCTTCCGTCATTTCCTAGTGAGGCACGAAAACGATCAAGCAGAAATTTGGTGGCAGTGTTGCAGCAGGGCAGGACAAGACAAGGGTACTCCCCAGCACTGCGTGGACTAGTCAGTGTCCAGCAGGATCCCCAGCATTTGTGAAACACATCCTGGCCCTTCCTGCCACACCAGCAAATGCGTATGCCTTAAAGACAGACAAAGCTGGAAGCCTGCCCCAGCCATGAAGAAAAGCATCATGTGCACCATCGTCTCAGTGAAAAAAAAAAAATAAAAAAAAGCCAAGCAGCATCACAGTGAAGCTGGAAATACACAACTCTTAAAGAACGCGCTGTGCTTCAGGATTTCCTTGGGGAAAGCGAGTGTTGTCTGTTTGCTCTGCATTCAGGGACGTTTTCAGTTAATCGTCACGAAGAAATGGTATTTTGAGCAATATGCATTTAAAACATAAATTGCACAGTGCAACAACGATGGCCAGAAGGGAGGTTGTTGTCGAAAGGACCAGAATCACCACAGCCCGTCGAGAAAAAGCTGTGGGAGCCAAACCGCCCAGCTGCTGGCACACGGTTAAACCGGCCGTGTCGCTGCCTTCAGCACGACGGAGGAAAAGGCTCCGCCGTCCCGAGCCCGCAGGCTACCCCGCACAGGAGCTGCTCCGGGTCCACAGCTCGGCACAGCCTCTGCGGCCGCCGACAGCCGCGCTCACCCCGCGCCGAGGGCGCTGAGCCGCCGGGGCGGCCGCAGACGCCGTGGCCCTCTCCCCTTCCACCCTCGGCCAGCGCGGAGCCGACCTGCCCTTCCCGCCCGCCACATGTCTCGGCAGGCGCGAACGGCCGCCGCCCGTGCCCGCTCCCTTCCGCCTCCTCGTCGGTGAGGCGGAGTCCAACCGACGGTGGAAAGCACAGGTCGGCAGGGTTCGAGCTGCCGTCGGCGCACTTCAAGGCTTCTCAGAAGCCTACGGTTTCTGCAGACAGTTCGGCCGCCCCCGGCGCTGCCCACCCCCCGCAACCCCAGCCGGGCGTCCCGCCCGCAATCACGGCACCCCAGCTCCGCCCGCCCCCGCCTCTGGGGCTGCCACGTCCCTGCGCGGCGGGGCCGGGGCGGGCGGCGCCAGGTGTGTGCTACCTGCACCACGTGGGGCGGGGGCTGGGCAGGTGCGGCCGCGCCCCGCGCAGAAAGGCCGCGGCCATTGCGCGCCTCCCAGGGCTGCGGCTGGTGGGCGAGCGAGCGGCTGCCGCCCGCCCTGCTGAACCGGGGACAGCCGTGAGCCTCCCCCGCGCCCAGTCCTCGGCGGGAGGCTGCAGGTGGGGCTGGTGCAGTTTGGATTTACTTGGAAGCGCCTCGAGCAGGGAAAGTTTCTGGACTCTTTGCTCCTCTTTCTTCCCCCTCTTCCTTCTCTCTTTCGCGTTCTCCTTCTTTTCTTCTTCTGGGTTGTGGGGTTTTTCCCCGTTTTTCTCCTTTCTGCTGGCCCGGTGGCATCATGACGGCGTCTCCTGACTACCTGGTGATCCTCTTCGTGACCACGGCGGGCACTAATGGGGCAAGGCTGGGCTCGGATGAGCGAGAGTTGCTCCAGCTCTTGTGGAAAGTGGTCGACCTGAGGAGCAAGGAGGTATTTTCCCCTGAATGGAGAGCACCCCGATCTGCTGCTCCCTCTGGCCCCTGCCGTGCTGGGTACCAGCGTGGTGGCTCTAGTACTAGGCTGGTGGTGGGTTCCCCAGGCTGGGGCTGGTGCTGCGGATGAGGCTATCCAGTCTGGGGAACTGACTCGTCCCTCCTCTGCTTTCTCTGGAGCTGGGGCACTTGCACGACGTGCTGGTCCGGCCTGACCACCCGGAGCTGACGACCGAGTGCCAGGAGATCACCCAGGTGGATGTGGAGAGCCTGGCACTGGCTCCACCGCTGGAGCAGGCATTGAGACAGGTGATGCCCCATAACCAGTTGCTGGGTGTTGCTTTCCCGTGAAAGCTGCCGTGTGGGGTAGAAGCAGTGTTGTCATTCACTTACCCCCTTTACTATCACTGCTGGGGCAATGGAGCTTGGTGGAAGGTCAGGTGTGGATCAGGCAACCTGATCAGTGGTGGGCTTTGTGCAGATTTTTTACCTTATCTTTTGCATCTCTACCTTGGGAGAGACTGAGCTCCAAGGAAGGAAGAAGGGGCCCAGAAGTCCTCTTAACACTGATCTCCTGCTGTGCTGGACCCTGAATCTTAACTGAGCCTTAAAAAGCATTGGAAATGGTCAAATTTCAGGTGCCCCTTGAAAAGGCTGGTTGGTGGCAGACCTTGCTAAGGCTTGTAGTGGCTCATTTGTCTTGGATAGGGGATGGTATGAGGCCTCTAAATAAACAGGGAGGTGTGCATGATTCTCACTGAGGGTAAAGCTGCAAGCATGCCTCCTTTCCAACACACTTGAGTGCCCTGTCAGAAAGACTCTTCTGCCCTAGCACTCCCTTAGCTCTTTGCAGCCAGCTTTACATCTCCTTGCAGTGCTTTTGCAAATGCTTCTGGAAAATTATTAATTTCTTTAATGTGACTGACCGTGTGGTCACATTTCATTAGAAGTGGGGGAAAGGGAAACCTTCCCCTTGTCTAGGTAACTTTCATGAAAGCCGTCATCTGCTTAGATAATGAGAAGCATAACTACAAAAAGGAATTCTAGCTTCATATTTCTGCTCCCCAGGAATAACATGTTACCAACTGACGAGCCTGGCAAGTGCAGCCACTCTGATCTTTGACGTGTGTCTTTTGTTGTTCTCGCTTTCAGTTTAATCAGTCTGTGAGCAATGAGCTGAACATTGGTGTAGGTACTTCCTTCTGTTTCTGTACGGATGGACAGTTGCACATTAGGCAAGTTCTGCACCCTGAAGCTTCCAAAAAGGTATGTAGTTGGAGATTAAATTTGATCCTTAATGTGCTTTATGTGACTTCTTACAAAAGTGATCAGCTTGTCTTTGCTGTGAAGGTGCCTTCGTGCAGCCATAGCACAAATATTGCTCATGTGTTAATGTGCTTGCCAAACTTTTGTGGCAGGCATAGACTCTGTCCTGTGCTTATGTAGCCCTGAGATGCCTTTTTAATTGTTTGAGAAAGGAGTAATGCATTGACAGAGCACTCTGTAGTGCTAATACCACAGTGTGTTGAGTGGGGATCTCGAAGTGTTGCCCAAGAGTTAACCATCTTCAACATAAGCTGTCTGCTGACATTTTACATTCACCTGTAGCTTCAGCGACTTGCAGCCGTTGCGTTCAGTTGATGCTCCAAGGGTGCTGCTTGCATTCGTAAGGAGCTGCGCAGCAGTTTGAGGCCGGCTGCGAGTGGTGACTTAATCCCATGGTCTAGAGCTTTCCACAACTTCAGAGTTGCTAAATCACTGTTATGAGACCTAGCCTACTCCTCATTAGTGATAGGGCTGCAGCAATATGCTGAGTCTCTAGTCCTGAAATAACCGCTTCAGTATTAGGAGCGTCTTGTTTTGTGGTTTGCTATGAACGTGCGTTGCTCTGGAACTGGACTCTTCTGCTCCCCTCTTTGCAACTGAGCTCTGGGCCCATCAGTTTGCTGCTTCACCTTTGAAGGGACACTGCTGCTGCAAACCTGTTACAAAACTGGTATTGGATTAGTTTGGTTTTAGCACTTGTTGGTGTCCGAAGTATTTGTACCTTTGATGGTTTAGAAGAGCAACAGTGAGCATGCTCTGTAAGGAAAGGACAGTCCTTATGTGTAACTTCTTCTAGGGTTTAATGTGAGAAGATGCAGAAACAAGTTTTTAACAGAACTTCTCACTTGCACTGTATGTGTTTTGTACAGTGAATCCTTCCATGCAGTTAAATTGTGTGGATGAAAGAAGGGGCAACTCCTATGTTTATTTGTTTGATGCTGGGGACAGTCATCCTTTCTTTGTGCCATTAGAGGATCACTGATGGGAATTGAATCTTCATCAAGACCTTCTTTTGTTGTTTTGCTAAGAATTATTCATTTGAAATCTGCTCTGTGCTGCATCTAGGCTAAGTAAATCAGAGGCTTCTGAAACCTGTGGTAGTTCTTTGATGAACATCATAATCCTGAGATTGGGGTGGGTGCTCACTAGAATGCAGATAGGCAGAAATCAGTGGGCTTTTAAGAATATGTTTATTTCTTTTGAAGATGCCCAGTCTGAACCCATCTCACAGCTTGTGGCATTTGGAGGTTGAATTGGCATCAAGTAGAATGTCAGTGAAGTACAAAACTTGATCTCTCCTCAAGGAAGACAAATGCTCAAACTAGAGCAGGAAATCTTGGCAAGCACACCTGCATTTTCATAACCTTGTCTTTAAAGAGTATCGTTTGCCTAATGCACCTGTCCATATGCTGAGATAAGCTCTCATGTTCCCAAAGCAGAACTTGTTTTAGATCCTCAGCTTCTTTCTTTGGGCTCCTTGAATGTGCTTTCATGTGTCCTATGACTGTTAGAATGCCAAGATTCTAACTAGCTGTCAAATAACAGAAAGCCCTTACTTTCGGTCTAGAGAGGCATTGCAAACAACAGCCAAGTGGGATACAGCGTTGTGTCCATGGGCATGCTCTGGGGTGAAGAGCTAACTGAAAAAGTAGGGCTTTCTGTTAGTTTGAAAACAGCTTTCCCTGAGCCCCACCCCCAAAAAACCCTGAAAACATCTGAAAGGGCAAAAAGAGTCTCTATAACCTGCTCCTGCCTTCATATGCTGCAGTTATTATACAGACTGCCAGCCTCTGCACCCTATCGAGCCAAGCCTTCATCTGCACACAGTTGGAGTTTGTTGTTTTCCTTTAAGGGAACAAATGTTTGCTATGTGACTCTTCTCTGAAAACTCAACCTCGTCTACAGCCCAAATTGCCTTCTGCTGGCCTTGCAAAATTTGCTTGGCTCTACAAACTGAACCGAATGCCCTCTGGCTTTTTACACTTCCAATTGGAATCAAGACTTGATGATAAATGTTGCAATAGCCTGCACCATTTGCTGTCCTACATCTACATTTGAGGCACTAGTCATAATGGCAAATGTTTCTCTGGCAGTGGAAAAATACCCCCACGTTTCTTTCTTTTTTTTTTAAACCATGGAGGCAGCTGCTTGAGCAAAATTTTTTAAAAGTACTGTTGTGGCTGAGAAGAGCTGTGTGAGCTTCCCTCTAGCAAAGGCTTGTTTGTGTTTCTTACCCAGTGTAAGAAAAGTTTGGTATCTGAAGATGAAGCAAATGAAGCTCAGCCTAGCTGATAGCAGTTGCTTTTGTCCTGTTACAGAATATTTTGCTTCCTGAGTGCTTCTACTCCTTCTTTGACTTGCGGAAAGAGTTCAAGAAGTGTTGCCCTGGCTCACCTGAAATTAGCAAACTCAATGTTGCAGCCATGACAGAGTGTATCCTTTTTTAATGGTGGTGGCATCTGCCTTGGGCTGGATTTTAGAAGAAAGATGTGTGAATGAGTAATTGCTTGCTATGCGTGTTTGAGGGTGGTATAACTTTAATGAGTGACTCGGAGCTGTACTGAGCTTTCTCACCAAGATAATGATAAAAATGCATGAGGATGCATGTTCCCATGGGGAAAATCCTGTGTTTCTTCTTCATTTCTGTGCATTGCCTTTATAGCTTTGTACCTTTAAACCTCAGTGCAACTGGCACACTTGTTTGCTTATAGAAATCCTTTTAATTAGGGATTTGTAGTTTATTTTGGGTCGGTTGGGTGGTTTGGTTTTTGTTTGGGTGTGTGTGTTTTTTTTTTTAAGGTAAGAATGAGTGTTAGGAGACATCTTAATTCTTGGGAGGTGGAATTGGTTATTCTTGATGTGAATTTGTAGTGAGTCTTTGATTCAGGAGTGAACCTAAGGCAGGGTTTCTGTTGGTACATGCGGAGCTTGATCTCGTGGGAGCTGTATGTGTTTTGCCTTGCAAGGTGAGGCTGGGCTGGCCATAAGATGCAGTCAGTAACATGTTGACATTTTCAGTGATGGCCATTTCTGAATAGTTCTAAATGGTCTATAAACTGCCTGGCTCTTGACTAGTCTTTGCTCAGTTTAACCTGCATGCCAGAACTGGGGCTGTGACTAATCTGGCTGTGCCACCTTCCCTGCTTCCCTCTCGCTGCAGGCTCCAGTCTTCATCTCAAATGTACTCTTGGACACAGAAAGCACTTGACTTTCCTCCTGACCTGTTGAAGCTGTGACCACGAAAGCTAGTTAGCAAGAGGGATAAAGGACTTTGAGAGTTGTTGTGGTGTTGTTTTTAATTGGTTATGAAAAATAACTTTTCCCCCCAACTAGTTCATCCCGCCCATGAAGTGGGTGTCATTAAGAGCTGTCATTTTTTTCTGACTCAAAACTCTGTGGCTTCTGAATTATTTTGGCCTTTTACTGCAGGCCTAATATTACTTGGGCACTGTGCCTGTGTTAGGGGGAATGTAAAATCTATTGATGTGTGGGTGGTTTTGTCTAATCACAAAGCTGACTACTGGAGGCTGGGTGCTCTGCTTCACTATCTGCAAAATTCCAACTTAATCTTCCCTAAGGAAGGGGCAGAAACCACTTCTTCCTCTACTCTGAAGCAAAGCCATACCCTTACTGTAGGAGTGTGAATGTTTATGTAGGAAAGCAAAATAAATGCTTATGTTGCATGGTCTAGAAAATGGATGAGACTCCTCTAAAAGTTACAGTGGGGGGAAAAAAGTAAGGGAGAAGTCAGGCAATGAACTACTTTGTTGTGCAGAGATGCCTTTGCTTTCTCCTTGTGTGAATGTCTGGTGCTACTTTAGAACAGCTGTATGACTGTAGCCACCTGGAGTGTCACTGCTCAGCTAAGGAACACAGTGGCAGGCTGTTCTCTGCCTTTGGGAGAGGAGAGCAGACTCACCCCTGCATTACTTAGCTGTCAGGAAGCCCCTAAGAGCTGGCATCACGTGAGAGTGAGCTTGGCAGTTGCCAAGAGTATTTCATCCAAGCTCTTAGAGACTTTCAGTCTATCCAAATGCTTTCAGCTTGAGACTGAATTCTGGATTTGATACCCCTTTGAAGGTATATAAGCATAAATCACTTCATTTTGGTATTATATTAATCTTTATGGTTTGTTTTGCTTACTCTTACTGTAAACTTGTATTTATGTAATGTGGCCAAAATTAAGTTTCTGCCTTGAGTATGTTGGAGGTGGAGGATGCAGAGACAAAAGGTAAAATCAGGTTTTTATTGATAAATGTTTTTTTTCTCCTCACTCGACTGAAATATGCCAACTTAATCTCTGTGTCAGAAGCTGCGTGAGTTAATTGCACTTGGAGAGTCTAGACATGCATGTGGTGCTGGGGAGGGGGGGGAAAAACCACAGTTGAAGCAGGTGCTAAGTCTACAGGCTAGTTGAAACAGCTTTGTGCAGAGCTTTTTTGCTTCATGTGAGCAGGACAGCTACTTTCTTCCTGAGACAGTTACGTAGCAAAGAAAATAGCTACGTGAAAACTAACTTAGGTATGCTGGGACAGGGGACAAAAAAACTAAACACACATGGAGTAGGTTGTACAGAAACTGCAGGTCAGTGCACAGAACTTGATCAAGCTCCTGTTGTTCCAGTAGGAAGTGCAAATCTTCAGTCTCATAGTTAAAGGGGTTGCATGAGGGGAGTTTTCCAAGATTTGTGCCACCCAAAGTACCAGGCTGGGTTTATTGGCATTTGGTGGGGATAGAAGATTTTAGGTTAGGGGTGAGGTACTTGGTAAAGATGAAGAAGACTTACACTTACAAACTGGTGGGAGCAGAAGTGGAATAGCTTTTGGGCACATGCCTTCAAATACTTGCATCTCCATTTACCTGGTTGTGATTGATGAGAAAAAATGTGGTATGAAAGAGTTAAGGGGCAGCTGGGCATTGATGTACAGCCATTGAAATTGCTAGGAGCCTTCCAAAAGCTCTTTTTTTTTTTTTGATGGGCAACATTTGATTAAACAACACATGACAGGCAAATGGAGAATGTCTCTGTTGCTTCCAACAGTCAACTTTCTACTGGACAATCACTCAGGACACCCCACAATGGACAGATGGTGCTTGTCTCTGTTCCTTGCAGGCAAGGCAAGCACAATCTTGAACACAGAGATATTTAAGTGAGCCATTGGTTGGGTTATTCTTCCTTTAGAAAGTATTTTTTGGGGCTTACTCTTTCAGCTAACTACTTGAAACTGCAACAATCAAACTTCCAAATCCAAGAGCTCAGGAGCAAGATTTACATTCCTGCCCAGCTACACCCTGTCCCCCTGCCCAGGAAACTATAGATTTCATCTATAAACAGCCAATTATTTTTTTAATTCAAGGTAAGAAAATAGTTTAAATGCCATGGAATTTAAGAGACGGAACAACTTGAGACTTATCTTGGAGTGCTGCCGTTGCCTAACTTAGTCTCAAAACAATTTTTTGGTGTAGGACACAGTCTTCTGGCAGACTTTCTCTAGTCAGTGTTGTGTAAGAATACTGAAATCATGATTTCAAGTAACAAACTGAGAGAAGTGATCATGTTCCAGCATAGAAAGGAACTCTGATCTGTCAAAATCTCTTCAGGAAAAGCCATGTGTAATGATACAAAAGCAGCAGGGTTGTTCTTGCACCCTCCCATACTTGCTTCACTTCTTGATTTGCAAAGCTTGCTGAGCCAGTTTTCACCTCCCTGGATGCCTTCAGGGTGGAGTGAACAAAGCTTACATGACTATTCCTATTTGGTCTGCAGAAAGACTCATCCTTTGCCTGAAGATTGGGTGTGATGAAGCCATGAAATGGCAAATAGCTCTTGCTGCCTGCAGCACAAGGTTCGCTCCATTTGTTTCTGAGCTGGCTTTGTGATAACTCCTTACTGGGACTGTCTCCTGGATGTTGGCAGTAGAAGCACAGGCGTAGTTCAGAACAGCCTGCTGAAGATGCTGGCTGCAATCTGGATACTGCAGTACTGAACCTTGGGGTTGGTTTAGGTTTCTTTTTGACTTGTGTCTTAAATAATGATGTAAAGCAGAGATCTTGCGAAGATCCTAGATGGATCTTAGGAAGAAATACTTTAGTGTGAGGGCAACTCTGGAATAGGCTGTCTAGAGTGGTTGTGGATGCCTCCTCCCAGAGGGTGTTCCAGGCCAGGCTGGCTGAGGCCTTGAGCAGCTGACTAGTTAAGAGGAGTCACTGCCCATGGTGGGGAGGTTGGAGTAGATGATCTGAGGTCCTTTCCAACCTAAGCCATTCTATGAGCTATAACCACCATGTCCCTTCCTGACCTCACTTTCCCCCCAGTTTTTCACCTCTTTTTCTTTGCTTATAACTCTACTTTGGCAATAAAAAAAGCCTACTACTGGGTATTACCTGAGAATCTCTCATATTGCTACTTGTATTTCCTCTGCTAGTACTATCAGATTACCCTTACATGATATAGGACTTCAAAAGATGTAATCTTCTACCTGAAGAGACTTAAACAGGCCAAAGGGGGAACAAAAACAAACCAGAGGAGGATCACTGCTAGAACACAATTGCAATACTAGTTCACATTATGTCATCTCAGACCTACCTTTAGTTGCTCAGTATTTATTTTGCCATTGTTACAAAAGGAGTTGAGAGACTGAGGAAATGATAGAGGCAATGAAGAAGTCTTAGAGGATGCAGGCAGTGGGTGAAGCTGGGCTGATGAATGAGGAAATAATGCAGACATTTCTTCCATATTATGTAGGTGTGCCACTCTGCACCCTTTATTAACTTCCTACCAGGTTAAGGGCTGCCCTGCTGGAAAGCAGCTCCGTGGAGAAAGACCTTGGAGTGCTGGTGGGCAGCAAGTTCTGCATGGGCCGGCAATGTGCCCTTGTGGCCAAGAGGGCCAAGGGCATCCTGGGGTGCATCAGGAAAAGTGTGGCCAGCAGGGCTAGGGAGGTTCTTCTCTACTCTGCCCTGTTGAGGCCACACCTGGAATACTGTGTCCAGTTTTGGGCTCCCCAGTTCAAGAGCTTGCTGGAACCTGCTAGAAAGACTCCAGTGGAGAGCCACAAGGATGACTGAGACCTCTGGGACTGTTTAGTCTGGAGAAGAGAAGGCTGAGAGGGGATCTGATCAAAGTATATAAATATGAGGATTGGGTGTCAAGTGGCTGGGGCCAGGCTCTTTTTGGTAGTGTGCAGTGATAAGTCAAGGAGCAACAGCCACAAACGGGAACAGAGAAGGTTTGACCTCAACACGAGGAGAAACTTCTTTACAGTGAGGATGACAGAGCCCTGGAGCAGGCTGCCCAAAGAGGTTGTGGAGTCTCCTCTAGAGGCTTTCAAACCCCACCTGGATGTGTTCCTGTGCAAACTACCCTGGGTGATGCTGCCTTGGCAGGGGCTTGGACTGGATGATCTCTGGAGGTCCCTTCCAGCCTCTAAAGTTCTGTGATTCCTGAGTGTTGCAGGAGGTGGTACTGCACAGCAAGATGAAGAAATTCCTTCATTTCCCATCCTGCCTTGTTATTTGGGAGTGAATTTTGCCCACTGCTTGAAAATGTGTGCATGCTGTTGCATCTCACAGCTCCTGACAGCCAGGTCTGTTTCCTAACACTTCTTTGAATGCGAACTTTGATTTACCCACCGCAATCAACCTTTTCCAATTGCCCAGGAGAGGCAACCTTTAAATATCACTGTACTCAAATGTGTGGTCTCCTATCCTTGCAGAGAATGAGGAGTGGGTTATAAAATCTATTCCACTAACAGCTTTTCCCCAAGTGTCCACTGTTTCTGTTCATTGCCTACATAAAGACAAAATCCTGCCTCTTATTATTAACATGCTTGTAACACGTGCAGAAAACTATCCTTTTTCTTCTCTGATCTTACTTAAAAGCCTTGCCACTAGCTAATCAGAGGTGAAGGTGAGAGTGGTTTCTTCCTCCTGCTAATGTTGTTTTCTTTCTTCCTCCTCTCCCACTGTTTATATTAATCCAGAGTTCCTTGGCACAGCCGACTCCCTGTGCTGGAACACTGATAACAAATTCAGTTGGCCTGGGGGCATTTTTAGCATCTCGGTCTTCCCTTGATCAATATTTTCAATGAAAATGTTTTCTGAAGAAATTGAGTGTAGGGGGGCTTGTTTGATACCTTGTGTGAGAGCTTGCTTCTAATTCCCAGCCCCTTCACACTGCTGCATTTCTCTCACTGCCAGCTCTTTTTTTTTTTTTTTTTTTTTTTTCCTGGTAGGGATCTTTGGCTCCATAAGAAAGGAAATCTTGAAATGCCTCTCCAGTTTTGACAGCAGAGTCTAACAACCAAGCACATGTGCATGCACATGTGTAGGCATGTCCCTGCTGTAACTATTGAAACTCCTGCCCAGTTTGTCTTGACTTTTTGACAGGGGAAAGATAGCATTTCCAAAATCTCTTGTTAAGAAATGTTCAAGACCAGGATTTCAATACCTTTTGTTTTCAGCGTCTTCTGGTCCTCTGGATGGGCAGCAGAGACTGCACAAAGAAAGCACAGAGCTGTTAGATGCTGCAGTGGTATCCAGAAAGGAGGAGAAGCAGCACTCTTCTGCCCTGCTACACAAGGTGCCCAGAAACATCTGTATGATGTGAATTAGGCATCTGGTCTTCAGGGGACTCTGTGGATTGGATTTCTTTTCAATCCCCCTTCCCCAGGGAGCAGGGGAGGAGACATGAGCTTGAGTGTACAGCTCAGGAAGAGATGCTGCAATGAAAAAGTTCCTTGTTGCAAATACTGATAGGCTCTTAAATTGTGCTTTGGGAGCTGATGCAGGATTTTCAGCTTGTTTTTTAAGAAAACCATTTTGTGTTCTCCCTGCTTTGCTCCAAAGAAAGGGAGAGCAATGAGGGCAATGAAAGAGAGAGGGAGGGCAATGGCAATAGCTAGCAAACTGGGTTTAGTCAAGCTGTTGGAGGGGAAGAATCACTGGTTTAAAACTATAATTTACTTAAACTTCAAATCTTCTTCCATCCTCTCACCTTCTCTGCTCCAGTGCATGCTTAAAACCAACAAAGCCTCAAAGCCAAGTTAGCCTCCAAGTGTATTATGTTTCCATAGCAGCTTTCCTTTTCCTTGCTGTGGAAGAGGAGTTCAGTGATTCAGTTGAATTTTTTTTTTCATCTCCCAACACTTCAAAAACCATTACAAAAACCTAATCTTTGGTAGGGGTGACTTGCATTCATCCCTCAAAGACCAGAGCAGGCTATTTGACAGGGGAACTTGTGATCCTCCCCCTGTGGATGAGATGGTATAACAAAGCTGGTGTGATGGCTGTTCAGCAGAAGCTCTTCTATTCCCTGCCCCTCATCTGCCAACTCCATCCTCAGCTTTACATGGAAAAAGATTGATCTGGGTTGGCTTTTTGTTTGGTTTGTTGTTTGCTTGTTTTCTTTGAAGAGAAACTTTGCTATCTTGTACTGAGCAGCAACTTCTGGACACCACGATGCAGGCTCTTTAGTGCTTGCAGCCCATCTAATGTAATTTGGGGGAATGTGGTGAAATAATTTGACTGTTTTGAAGGCCTTGCATTACTGTACTGCTGTATCAAGGATAAGTCTTGTTTCACAAACTCTTCACTTTTGCTCTGAAGTCTTAATGCAAGGTGGGAAGAGAAGTCATAAAAGCAAGGCCTGTTTTTTGTGGGTGTTGTTTTTTCTTGGATTTGGGTTTTGTTTGCTTGTTAGCCCACTCAAATCTTTAAAGGGTAGGGGGTAAAGACTTTTTTAAAAGAAAAATTGCTTTAAAATAATGGATCAGGGTTGCCAGTCATCCTCTACTTCCATAGCCTAGTGTCGAGAGGGAGAAATATGCCAGGAAGTGGGAGAGATGGCACAGTGAACTCTCTTACAATATGAAAAGATAAGATGAGCAAAAGCCAGGCTCCCTTTAGGGAGGTGAGGCTTTTGGGCTGGCTCTTCCACAGCCTCTCTTTCCAGGACAGAACACTTCTGCTCTCTGTTGGCAGGACAGCTTATCCTGACTGTTCTCTTTCAGACAGATGTGTTGTGGGAGTCTGTTTTGTCTCTTGGTTATCTTCAGCTGTGCACCATGACTGGATTCTCCAAATGCCGCTGCAGAACTCAGATTGTAACTGCTTCTAGGCAAAGCTTAGATGAGGTGCCACTGGTGAATTCTGAGTGATGAGTAAGATGTTTATCCTGCTTTGGGATATGCTTGTTCAGAAAGCATATGATAGATCTTTCTGAAGCTTTTAGATGATGGCTTGCTTCTCAATTTTCCCCTAGAGATTAAAGATGTTAATTACAGAGGACAGGACTCCAGTCTTTTCCACTTGCAAAAGTGTATCTATCAACCATACATAATCCGTGAGTGCATTAAGTATGTATGTCCTTATTATGGGGCCTCCTGTCCTCAGACACTCTCTGGAGTGGCCTCCTTCTCCCGCAGGTGGCAGCAGTTAGAGGCCAAGACAAAGCAGCTGATGTATCCCAGCAGGAAAAGGGATTAAATCTTCCCCTGAGAAGCAGCTTGTCAAGGATAACATGAAAGCTTGTTCCTCTAGCAGGAAGCCTATTAGAAATCTGTTTGGTGGTGACTGACTTAACTCCAGCATAAAGATTTAAATCTTGACAAGAACAGCTCAGCATTTTCCTATGGAGCCTCTCAAGTTGAAGATATGGGGAATATTATTTTAACACTGGTATCTGAACCATACAGTAAGTGATTGTGATGAACAACCTCTCTCCGTTGCTTATTCTTCTTCTGCCTCTCCTGTATGCTGAGGAACAAGAGAATAACTTGTGTGCTGTGCTTCACAGATCATGGATTTTCAGATCCAGAAAGAGTGAACTACAAATTTGAAAGTGGGCCTTGGTAAGTACCTTCTCCTTCTTGCTTCATATACCTTCCACTAAGATCTTGCTTAGATAGCTGGAACTTCTCTGTAGTCCTCATTTGTAGGTAGTAGTTACTGTTACTTCTCTTCCCATTACTGTGGAAGTCAATTAGATGCTTTAATTGGGGAAGGGGAACAAGTACTCTGATATGCAAGCCTTTTTTCTTACCCTATAGGATTCCACATGTGCTGTTTGCTGCTGGTAGCTCTGTCTTTTGCTGGTATGTGCTCAAAATGGGTGTGAAGTGTGCTGTGTTGTTATAGAACACAAGCACTTGAGCAGAAGTAGTCTTGTTGGTTCAAGGTCCTGCATGTGGGTCAGGCCAATCCCAGGCACAAATCCAGTCTGGGTACAGAGTGGGTTGAGAGTAGCCCTGAAGAAAGAGACTTGGGGGTGTTGGTTGCTGAGCAGCTCCCCAGGAGCCAGCAGTGCCCTCATGCAGCCCAGAAGGCAGCTGTGTGCTGGGCTGCAGCCAGAGGAGTGTGGGCAGCAGGGCAAGAGAGGGGATTCTGCCCCTTGGCTCTGCTCTGCTGAGACCTCACCTCCAATCCCACCTCCAGTTCTGGTGTCCCCAGCAGAAGAAGGACACAGAGCTGCTGGAGTGAGTCCAGAGGAGGCCATAAGTATGTTACAAGGGTTGGAGCACCTCTGTGAGGATAGGCTGAGGGAGTTGGGGGTGTACAGCCTGGAGAAGACTACAAGGAGACCTTACAGCTGCCTTCCAATACCTGAAGTTGAGCCTCCAGGAAGGCTGCAGAGGAACTTTTCCTAAGGGTCTCTAGAGACAAGACAATAGGGAATGATTTGAAGCTGAGGGAGAGCAGGGTTAGACTGGATCTTAGGAAGAACTTCAGTATGAGGGTGGTGAGACTCTGGAACAGGTCACCAAGAGGTTGTGGCTGCCTCCTCCCTGAGTGCATTCAAGGCCAGGTTGGATGAAGATTTGCACAGCTGAGTCTGGTTGAGAGGAGTCTCTCATGGCCGGAGTTGGAGGAGATGATCTCTCAGGTCCCTTCAACCTAAGCTGTTCTATCATTCTAAACTTTTAGACTTTTCCTGCCATGTGCTTCACAATTAGAGTGCACATCATGATCTTTGTATAGAGAAGAAACAGATCCATAAAGTTACTGCACTACCAGCAAATTGCTTAGGCTATGATCGTTGTTTTCCTCCCCAGTATGTTTTAAACATAAAACTTTCATTGACTGGTTTGTCTGGGTGTGTGGTGGTGTGTTTTTTGTTTAGTAGGAAGTTTTTTGTTTGTTTTTAGTGCAGTTGTGCTTTTCTTTGTGTTAATACAGAATTTTTCTCAGTGGTTTGCTGGTTATTCCCTCTGTAGAGTCACAAGAGACTGGTGTTTGTTATTTCTGTTCTTATTGTGCATGAATACTCAATTCCTCATTCCAGATTAAGCAACTGTCATAATGGTAGATGAGGCTGGCACTTTTGAGCCAAGTGGAGCAAGCAGTGATGATATCAGGAGGTATCCAGTGAGATGAGCTCAGAGGTTGTTTTTGCATTGGTCTAAGCTGCTCCTCATTCGCTAACAAAATCCTGGGATGAGATGGAAGGTTCACATCTTATCTGTGGTAGGGAAAAGTACAGAATTAGGGAGGGCCAGGAAGTTTGGGGTAGGCAGTTACAGAACAGCCACCTGAGTAATGAGTGATAAATTAAATAGGACCCTTCTGTAACAAGTCAGGCCACAGCCCCTTTGTGCAGGGGAGTTCTCTGCTGCTGAACACTTCATCCGCTTAATCACAGAGTCTCTTCTGTGCAAAAACCTGTCCTTGCAATAGCCAGAAAAGCAGCCTTGGGTAGCTGGGGGTGTTTTGTTGTACATGGCACTTTCAAAAAGTGAGAGAACAAAAGAGCCTCTGGTAATGACCAATTAAACCTGGCTTTCTGTGGCTGAGCTATTTCCATTCTAAGCAGCCAGTGTAGCCTGTAGCTAGATTAGTCTCTAGCAGCACACTGGCCCAAACAAACAATTTCAGGGATAAACTCTTTGGGCAGGAGTCCTCTTCTGTGCTTGTGCCCAGTATAACCCCGAACACATTTGGTCTTGGCTTGTGACTGGTTCTTGCTGTCACAGCACAAATAAAAAGCAGGAATCTGTTTCATGTAACTGCTCTGCTTTGGTTTCCAGCTACTTGAGATGAGACTAGCAAAGGCTTATGTTTTATACCAGTAACCCTGTTCAGACAATGGAGAAGCACAAAACATTGGTGTGCCAGGAGCAGGGACCAAATTGGAAACATGATCCAAGAGATGAGAGCTCAAGGAGCAAATGGGAGCTGGGGAAGGGGCAGCTTGGTAGAACAGATATTCCCTGAGGATAGACATGTGCAGTGGCTTTGGATGGTGGTGGCGGCACCTAGCCCTCACTGCCCTAGCAGTGTGCCACCTTGCAGACACAGAGCAGGGACAGAAACCTGTCCCTACAGTGTAGGTGTCCCATGATAGGACAAGGGGCAGTGGATGTAAACTACAGCACAAGAAGTTGCACCTCAACATGAGGAAGAACTACTTTCCTGTAAGGGTCCCAGAGCCCTGGCACAGGCTGCCCAGAGAGGTGGTGAAGTCGTCTTCTCTGGAGACTCAAGACCTCTCTGGATGTGTTCCTGTGACCTGCACTAGATTCCATGGTCCTGCTCTGGCAGGGTGGTTGGACTCAAAGATCTCCAGAGGTCCCTTCCAACCCCTAACATCCTGTGATCCTGTGAGGGTGATGTGTGATGGTTGCTATAGGCAGATTTCTCTGCATTTCCCCCTCTCTCTGTGCCTGCAGCAGCAAGATGGAGCTCGTGGATGACAATGCTGTTATCAGAGCAAGAGGATTGCCGTGGCAGTCTTCTGACCAGGACATTGCAAGATTCTTCAAAGGCCTAAACATTGCCAAGTTAGTAGCTAAGAATTTACCTCTGCACTTGCAATACTTCATCTGCACCAGTCATGAAGCTCTGTCTGTCTTGGTTTGAATCTTGCAGGGGAGGTGCTGCACTCTGTCTCAATGCCCAAGGTAGGAGGAATGGGGAGGCTCTGGTGAGATTTGTAAGTGAAGAACATAGAGACCTAGCACTGCAGAGGCACAAGCACCACATGGGGAATCGATACATTGAGGTGTGTGACACTGCCTTTCAAACCCTCTTCTCAACAGGAGTGCCAAGAGCATGCCAGTTACTTGTGCTCTTTTCTTTCCTTAGGTCTACAAGGCAACAGGTGAAGACTTCCTGAAAATTGCCGGAGGTAATTTTTAAGGGGTGAGAAGGGAGAGGTTGTTCCATCAGCATCTGTAACCAGCTCCTGGTTATAAATTGCTCCTGTTTGATATGGCTTTCTTCTATGACTTTGAACAAGCAGTTGTCTGCTGTGTTGATTGCTGTGTACTCTGCTAGCAGCAGTCCAAGATGTCCCATGATTTACCTGTCCTCGCCATTTTCCAGCAACCTATTAAATAAGGATTTGCTCAGTCAAGGCGATCTTGCATATGAACTTGGTTTGTTAGATCAGCTTCTTAACTGAAGTGACCTAAATACTATTGATTGTTGAGAAACAAAGCCAGAGTCCTTTATCAAAACAAAATGCCTGCTGTTGCTGTGGAAACCTGCACTTAAAAATAAACAGGTAGCACAGTGTAAATAACAAGGGATTTATGGAATTGATTTTCTTCAAGTCATCTCTTTACCTTCAACTAAAGGAAGAACTTTGAGAGGGCGAATGCTTAGTTTGGGGGACTACTGAAATATCTGCAGCCTTGAATTGGAAGGCTGAATTCAAGGCTGCAAACTTGTTCTGCAAACCCTCCCATGGTCTCTTCCTTGCCTTGATGGCTGCAGGAGCACAGAACTTGAGTAAAAATCCAATGAGCTTTTACATATCTGTGATACAACCTTAAGGTTCTTGTTGGCCCTTGACACAGATTTGTTCTAGGGACTGTACATGACTAAGTGGCTGTCTGAGGTTGAGTTTTAGAGTGGGAGAGGCTATTAAATCTATTAGGTTTCTAATTTATAGGCTTGGTAATAGTTCCACCGTTCAAAACACAGACAATGCATACTGACACTGGGGGAAAATGGTGCCTGCCTGGCACAAAAAGTTTCTTGTGGAATGTTCCAGCTGTAAGTGAAAAGATAGGATGTGAAAGTGGTTAGCAGCTACTTTGGGTTAGTGTAGTATTGTAGGTATAAACATCACTTGTCTTTTCCTAGATATACTGGCCTGCATCAAGAGTGTGGCCAGCAGGTCAAGAGAAGGGATTCTGCCCCTTTGCTCTGCTGAGACCACCTTGAATACACCATCCAGTTCTGGTGTCCCCAGCATTAAGGACACAGAGCTGCTGGAGTGAGTCCAGAGGAAGGCCACAAAGATGAATCAAGGGCTGCAGCACCTCTGCTGTGCGGTTAGGCTGAGGGAGCTGGGATTGCTCAGTCTGGAGAGGAGAAGACTCCAGGGGGACCTTAAAACTGCCCTTCAATACCCAGAGATCCTCCAGGAAGCCTGCAGAGGGACTTTTGCTGAGGGTGTCTAGAGACAAGATAAGGGGGAATGGTTTGAAGCTGAGGCAGAGCAGGGTTAGACTGGAGCTTAGGAAGAAGTTCTTCAATGTGAGGGTGGTGAGACTCTGAAATAGGTTTCTCAGAGAGATTGTAGATGATGCCTCCTCCCTGAGGATGTTCAGGGCCAGGTTGGATGAGTCTTGGCAACCAAGTATAGTTGAGAGGTGTCCCTGCCCATGGCAGAGCGTTTGGACTAGATGATCTGTGAGCTCCCTTCCAACCTAAACCATTTTATGAAAGCAGAGTTGGCAGACTGACAGCTTTAGCAGCACAGAAAGAAATGTCTGAGCTGTATTCAATGTGCCCTTCCACCTTTCTTCCCCAGCCACAATTGTCTGGGCACTTGGTTGCTATATGTTATGGCTGCAGAGCAGGATTCATGAGTTACAAAGGCAAGGTGCATAACAGCTCAGGTACTACTCAGGCAAGAGACTGACAGATTGCTTCCCTTAGGCTCTGAAGAGGGAGAGTACTTCCTGCTTTCTCTCTAAGGATGAGTTCTTCCCCTTGAAGTCTAATGCCACCGCATCATTTGGAAGTGCCCTACCCAATATTTATACTTAATTATAAAAGGAGGTTGCAGTAGATCATCTTGAAGCTCTCTTCCAACCTAAGCCATTCTATAATCTTTCCTGACATGGGAAGGCAAATATTGTCCTGCCTGCTCCAACTCTCTGGAGAGGAGGTAGCTGTGCCAGACTTGTTCACATTTCAAACCCAGGTTGGATGACACCTTGAGCGACTTGCTCTAGTGACAGTGCCCTCGCCCACGGCAGGGGGATTGGAACTGGATAAGCTACAAGGTTCTTAAACCATTCTGTGAGGTTTTATGTGGCTGCCTAGACTTAAGAGCTTCTGTACTACTTTTGTTGAAGGCACTTCCAACGAGGTTGCACAGTTCTTGTCAAAAGAAAACCAAGTGATCATCAGGATGCGAGGCCTCCCCTTCAACGTAACAACAGAAGAGGTGCTGACATTCTTTGGCCAGCACTGCCCTGTCACAGGAGGGAAGGAAGGAATCCTCTTTGTCACCTACCCTGACAGCAGACCAACAGGGGATGCCTTTGTGTTGTTTGCTTGTGAGGAATATGCACAAAATGCACTGAAAAAGCATAAAGAGTTGCTGGGCAAAAGATACATCGAACTCTTTAGAAGCACTGCAGCAGAAGTTCAGCAGGTAGGTGTAAATCTTACAAACACTGGCTGCTGGTGATTCAGGTTGCTACACTGTCATACAGCTGTGGAAGTAAATGCTGCTTGGCAGTGACTTAAAGAGCTGAGAGAGAGGAGAGGCTTTTCTGGAAGCACTGTCTGAGTTTCCATGGGGCTTTGTTCCCTGCTAGATGTAAGACCTTATGGGATATTGATGTTGTCTCTCTCTCTCTCTATATATATAGATAGATAGATAGATATGTGTATGTATATGTGTGTATGTGTATATATATAATTTTTTTAAAATGTATATAAATAAAAAAAAATAGAATATATAAAAATGTATATTTTAAATAAATATATATATATAAAAAAACATTTGGGCTTTTGGCTTCCAATAGCCTTGCGAATAATACTCGGAGCAGAAAGTTTCTGGCTCTAGTGCTTTACAGCAACTGAGTTTGTCCAAGCCCAGTGGTGGTCTGTTCAGGAGTAGCACTAGCAACAAATCCTGATCTGAAAGGCTTGGCTCTAGTCACTGGTGCAGAAAAGTAGCATTTGGATGTAGCTGTTGTCCTCAAAGCTGAAGAGTTAAAAGTGCCTCTGAGTGCAGGTCTTAGCCATCCTCTGCCAGCTGTGGCTAAGTAGCAGAGGGAGGCAGGACTTTGTGAAACTGGGCCTGAAGAATGCCCCTCTGCTGCATTAACATGGCTTGAAGGGCCATTAATTGCAGTTATGTCAGGGAAAGGAAGCAATGCTGAGAGGATTGTTTATGTATTTCTCCAAAGTCATGCAGAGCTTCAGCTGATGTCACCAACTTACAAACATACTTCTAAAAGGCCTCGTCTGAGATGCAAATTATGGCCAACCAATAGCCAGGTCATTAAGCAAGCAGTGGCACAGCTCTGTTCCCCCAGACCTGTGGATTTTGGTGCCTTGTTTGATTGGTGACACTAATGAGCAGAAAGCATAGCTGCACCACTCACTTGTCTTATTTTTCTCAAGTGCTCTCATGTTTCTTAGTTTAGCAAAACCTTCTGATAGCTGAGGAAATGTAAATGAAGCTTTAACATAGCTCAGAAATCTAAAGGGTAACTCCTGCATATTCAATCAACTCCTGAGCAGGCTGAAACTTTTACTACTTAACTTCAACAGTAAAAAACTCTAAGAGCATCTGTTTCAGGTGACCGTGACTCAGTAACACCACCTATGTTACTTGCTAAACTACTGCACCTCAAGTTGAGGCTGGTTGGTGGTAAAATACCCTTCTAGTTCCCAGACTCTAAATGCACACCTGTAGCCCAGAAGATCAGTGGCCTCCTGGGCTGCATCAAAAGCAGCATGGCCAGCAGGTCAAGAGAAGTGGTTCTGCAACTGCTTTGCACTGATGGGACCTCACCTGCTGTGCTGTGTCCAGCACAAGAGACATGGACCTGCTGGAGTCGGTCCAGAGGAGGCCCCCAAGATGCTCAGAGGGCTGCAGCACCTCTGCTATGAAGACAGGCTGAAAGAATTGGGGCTGTTCAGCCTGGAGAACAGCAAGCTCTGGAGAGACCTTAGAGCTTCATTTCAATACCTACAGGCAGGGTGGGGAGAGACTGTTTAGAAGGGCCTGTAGGGATAGGATGAGGGCAATGGTTTGAAACTGGAGCAGAGTTAGGCTGGACATCAGGAGGAAGTTCTGCATGGTGGGAGTGGTGAAATCTGGAACAGCTTGCCCAGGGATGTAGTGGAGACACTCAAGATCAGACTGGGTGTGTCCCTGTGCTAGTTGGTGTCCCTGCTTGAGTGCAGGGAGCTTGGACAAGCTGACCTTTGAGGGTCCCTTCCAGCCCCATGCAGTCTGACTGCAAAGCAGGTTTTCTGGGGTTTAGAAATGTCACCATGACACTGTAGCTGGTAGAATGCTTCAGGATATTTTCCCAATAAGAATACTGTAGGAATAAAGGTTTCCTGTTCTAAGATGTCCTCTGAGAGTTGCATAACAGCTCAAATGAGTTCTCTAAAACAAAATACTTGTTTAAAAAAAAAAATGCTTTAAAACAAATCTGTGTCAGAATTCTGAGCACTGCTGTTGTGGTTTGGACCTGAAATCTCTCAGCTGTTCTCTTAAAACACTGCCAAGGGTGAAGGCAGATGACACTGATTCAGTTCCTCTGAGTTGAAGAATGACTTGGGAGACTTTCTGTAACTTCTCTTTGTCTCACACAGGTACTGAACAGGTACTCATCCACACCTCTCATCCCTCTCCCAACACCACCTATTCTTCCAGTATTACCTCAACAGTTCGTGCCTCCCACCAGCGTCAGAGACTGCATACGTCTGCGTGGTCTTCCCTATGCTGCTACCATAGAAGACATCCTGGAGTTCTTGGGGGAGTTCTCCACTGACATTCGCACCCATGGCGTTCACATGGTGCTAAATCACCAGGTGGGTGGGCACCAGCTTTACAGCTGCTTTGTGCCAACAGCCTCTACATCATAGAAGCATAGAATGGTTTAGGTTGGAAGGGACCTTACAGATCATCTATTCCAACCTCCCCCTGACACAGGCAGGGACACATCTCAAGGCTTTGTTCAGACTGACGTCACCCTGGAGAAGAGAAGGTTTTGAGGAGACCTTAGAGTAGCCTTTAGTATGTGAAGGGGGCCTACAGGAAGGCTGGGGAGGGACTCTTGGCAAGGTCTTGCAATGCCAGGACAAGGGGCAATGGGTTTGAACTGGCAGAGGGGAGATTTGAAACTGGATGTTAGGAGGAAGTTGTTTGCAGTGAGGGTGGTGAGACACTGGCACAGGTTGCCCAGGAAGGTTGTGGAGCACAGAATCTTTGATCACATGTGTCCAAAGGTAAACTACAGGCTTGGAGAGCTTGGTGATCTGTTCTGAGAGCTGTGGTCCTGCACTGTAGGAGGCTTGCACTGAATTGCACGTGCTGAATTCCTCTTGTACCAGCCAAAGAGGCTCTCCAAAGCAGAAGAATTGCTCTGAGGAACATTGCTAAACAACGTGTCTCAGGTGTATCCGAGGACACCTGTGAACATGGCCTTCTAGAGACAGGGTTTCCTATGGCATAAGTCAGCAGCTGAAGCTTTGGCTTTCCTCAACTCTGTGCTTGCTTCCTTTAGTCACAGCTAAGCACCAAGATTAACAGCTTATTGACAGTCACATCTGTGCCATTGTCTTCTGGAAGTAGTTTCTACCAGAACTTTAGGCAAAGGATTGTGCATTGTAATCTCCTATCTGCAGAGTCTTGTGACTTTTTAGAGAGGGGAGATGGCAGCCCCTCTGACTCTGTGGAGATGCCTTGAGGAGTTGCAGTGATCACACAACCTCCCTGGGCAGCCTATTCCAGAGTCTCACCACCCTCACACTGAAGAACTTCTTCCTCAGCTCCAATCTAACCCTGCTCTGCCTCAGCTTCAAACCGTTCCCCCTTGTCCTGTTGCTGGATGCCGTTATGAAAAGTCCACCTTCAGCCTTCCTGTAAGCTCCTTTCAAGAGGGTATTTGGATTGACTGACTGTACTTGACTTTGGAGCTGAATCTACTTATAGCTTTTAGCAGCACAAATTACTGCTGTGCTGCCACTTCGTGGGAGCCCCAGAAGCATTTCTTTTTTTGTCTGCTTTGCTTGTAGGGACGTCCCTCGGGAGATGCTTTTATTCAGATGAAATCTGCAGATCGAGCTTTCCTGGCTGCACAGAAGTGTCACAAGAAGACAATGAAGGACAGATATGTTGAAGTCTTTCAGTGTTCTGCTGAGGAGATGAACTTTGTGTTAATGGGGGGCACTTTAAATCGCAATGGCTTGTCCCCACCACCATGTAAGTTACCATGTAAGTTTTGCTTGGCTCTTGCCGCTCCTCTACGCTGCGTGTGGGTAGGTGTTGGAGATGCTTTGTTGCCTCTGCTGCTTGGCAAGGAGTGGCAGATGGGGGGGCATTTGAAGTAGATCTTCTCATCTTAAGTCATCAGTGGCTTGCAATCCTCATTATTTTTCCCTTTGGTTGTGAATTACTACCACTTGTAAATTGCTCTTTTCCAGTGGCAAACTTCCCTTTTCCCTGAGGCTTAACTTGGCCAGGGTGACTCTGACAAATGATTTGTAATCTCTGCCCAGACCTTAAAGAGCTGTTTCCTATTTCAGCTGGGTTGTATTTACATTTTTCTTCCTGATGAACATGTCAGGTAAAAGCCCTTCCCCCCTTGAACTTCCAAAGCTTCAAAACCACAGATGTTCTGCCTGTTTGGCCACTACTGACTGAACTCTTCCTCTGCTTTTTATTGTCCCTACAGAATTGAGGTTGCTTGTGTGGGGGTAAAATACACATAGCTTTGGCCTCAATTGCAGAAGCTTTCATGTAATGTGCTCCTCAGAGCTTTTAGCATGAACAGGGACTCGGGCAATGCTTTAAGAGCTGAAAGGCTAACTTCCTAAGCACATGTGCCACAAATCTGAGCCTATGGGAAAAATAATACTTGGCTTCCAAGATAATAAATGGCAAGGTAGTCTAGTGGGAGCTTTCTCTGTCTATGCAAGTGTATGCTTGTTGGTGGCTTTAAGTGTCCTCTGATTTCTAGTCAGAGCTACCAGTAGAGCAGCAAACTTTCTGGGTGTGATTCCTTCCTCTCCTCAGGAGAGAATTTCTCCAGGTAACCAGCCTTTGGGGTTTTTTTGTTTCAATGCAAGTATCCTGAGCAGGGATCTGCAGTACCTAGTGCTGTGTGACTGGATGGGTTTGAAGCTTGCCCTGAGAGCACTTCAAACACACTCAAACTTTAAGAACTCAGGCCTTTTTCTCACTTCCAAATACAGCTGCTAGTGATGCGTGCCTTAAGTGAGCCCCTTGAGCTCTGTCACTGCCCCATCCCACAATCCAATGAGATGCTGTCACCAATACTAATTATTTTAGTTACTGTTTAGTTATCTGAGTCTCCAATACTAAAAGCTGATAGTTTATAGCACTTATAAAATAAATAGAAGGAAATGCTTTTTAGTTTCCTATTTATAGGTCTCAAGAGAGATCTCAGGTATGATTTATCACTTCAATTTTAACTGTATTAGTCTCCCCCCTATCACATACACACAACTCTTTTGCTTGGTCATTCTTTTTTCCCCACACACAGCTGTAACTGAGCTTTATAATCTTTAGGTAACTGCTGTTCAGTTACCTAAAGCTTATAAATGTTGGCTTTTTATGGCCCTGGGGAGAGCAAGAAGGAAGCTAAGCAAAAGAGGGGCAAGGGAGGAGTGTGAATTGTTATCAATGAGCACCCATTTAGGGCCTCCATTCCTCTTTAAACACCACAAAGTACACTTCTGGTGTTTTTTAAAACTGATTATAAACACTTGAAGCTGCAAGGCTGTGACATTTCTCACTCTGCTGTTGATAAGCTGAAGGGAGTATCAGGATGGAAAGGTGTCTTCTGCTCTGGGGAATGTTAGGCAGATCTTTAGCACAGAATTTTCCTCTTACACTGACCTCTCCCACTTCTTAAATGGAGGCCTCATTAAAATATGAGCCTATACAAAAAAAAAACCCAAACTCTGGCCATGAGTTCAGAAAGAGACCCTCTTCTCAGAGCAAGAAAATACTACTTGTGCATTATTGACCTTGCTTTGGATTAGGGTATGGGCACAACACTTGTAGTAAGGCTCACGCTGGTGGCTCAAATTGATTCTTCTGTGATGAGCAAGAAAATTTAGAAGCTTATGAAGGCTTTTTACTTATTGTAGAGCTGATCAGCTAACAATGACCATATGTATGCTGGAATTCAAAAGGTCCTAATCAGTTTTCCCTTTTGTTTCCTTTAGGCCTTTCACCCCCTTCCTACTCCTTTCCAGCTCCTGCTGCAGTTATGCCAACAGAAGCTGCTCTGTACCAGCCATCCATGCTGCTGAACCCACGAGCACTCCAACCCTCCACTCCCTACTACCCTGCTGGGGCTCAGCTCTTCATGAACTACACAGCTTACTACCCCAGGTAAAGCAGAGGAGAAGCAAGCAGGAACAAAGAAGTCTTTTTTTGCAGCAAATGCACAATGCTCACAAAAGAACATTTGTCTACCATGCTGGAGGTTTGCGCTAGCATGAACAGCTCATTCAGTATCTTGTGCAGGGAAACAATTTCAGGTTATTTAGGGATTTCCCAAGTTTTAGACTATTTCAGGTAGTGCTGATTTCTTCTTTTTTTTAATCAAGTCACACAGTTACAGGTGTTTTTGTTTTTTTTTTTTTTCAGTTTGTGGTTTTGTGCTTTTTTCACCCAACATGCATCTTACACTTGTCAGCTTGGACTATCGTGCCCTCAGTGGGAATTAGTGTGTGCAGTACTCCTTCCCAGGTCCATAAAGCAGCCCACTTTAGAATGGGTGGATTGGAGTCTGCCCTAAAAACTTGTGAAGTTCTGCCTCTTTGCTTTTGTTGTATTAAAGTAACTTTTTTACCTGATGTGGTGAAAACTGTTTACCTATTTATAGAAGCACTGCATTGAAGTATGTATCTTGAATTCTTATGTAAAGCACAGAGTCATATCATTCTTTCTGACCTCAGTCACCTCTTGTGGCAGACTTTTGGGATATCTTACCCATCTTCTCCAGAACAAAAACTCCTTCATACTACTTTGCTCTGCAGTCACGAGGCCTTGATTCTCTGTAAGCCATAAAACATTCCTCATCTGTCAGGAAACTTGCTAAATAATTGAAGTCTTCTGTTGGATTGTGACCACTGCTTTTTATCTCTGGAGAAGGGTCCAAATAGCTGCTTCTGAAGATGTTGAGCAATATGGACTCTTTAATACCTGTAAGATTACAAAGGTTTTTCTTATTGCTTTGCACTAAACCAGTTTGTCTGTGAGCTGCCTGGGTTTGGGTTTGTTTTGCAGTTGGTTGAGTTTGTTTTGATTTGTTGTTTTTTTTTTTAACTAAAATGTTTTTTTCACTCCTGAGTTAATTTCTACAATGCTTCAATGTCTGTCTTCTGGTTGTAACAATGTGTTACTAACCTCAGCCTCTTTAATGTATGATCAAGAAAAATAAAGTTATCAACTTGTATTGGCAATATGAAACAAGTTTCTCAATAATAGCTCTGTCTATTGTGAGAACAGAGCCAGGGGAGTTTGCAGTGACTTGGGCATGGTTTAGATCTTAGTGTGCTAACAGACTGCCCACTGCAGGCTGAGTGTCTGGCTCTACAGACACTTCTCACTGAATGGGACCCCTCATGGAATCATGAGTCTCAGTAGTGGCTGCCTGGGCTGTGGGCATATATACTGGTTACAGACTGCTCCAAATCCCCACACAGCCTGTTCATGTTCTTGTCTAGCCAACAGATTTATACTCCTAGTAAACTATTCTTGTGTAGCTTCTGTGCCAGTCACATGTGAGCCTCTTTTAGAAAGAAGCAGGTAGAATCACTAGAGCCAGCCTGGCTTCTTTCCATGTTGGGAGATTCTGCTGTTCCACCCTGGACTAAGTGTTTGTTTGATATCTAGGCAAACTGCACATACTCTTAGAGAAGCAGTGATTCTTTGTAGCTGATATGCTGGGTTGGGTTGGTTTTTTGGTTTTTTTGGTTTGGGTTTCTTTTTGTGTCTTGGGTTGCTTTTTTTTTTTTAAATTTGAGCTTTGTTGCTTTTCAGGCAAGTTCCTGTGCTTTGCAAAGCATTCAATAAGCAAAGGGGTCCCTTTCAGGTAGTAATAAGAACTCGTCTAAGTGAAGTTTCATTCCAAAAAATGCCAAGCATGTGGAGCAGGAAAGAGTGGAGTATCTTCTGTACGAAGTGGTGTGTTTAAATGCATGGGCGTGGAAAAGCAATATAGAGCTGGTGGCTAATGATTAGACAATGCTTCTTAAATCTAACCAGTGAATAGTTGTGGAAATGAGGAAAGGTTCTTTAACCTGCTGTCAAAAGGTTCTGTCACTTGTGGTTTGCAAGGTCAAGTTGCTTTATAATAGCCAGTTCCATTCTCCACCTGGTGGTGGGCAGGGAGGCATTGCTTTGGTCTTTAGTATCTATCAGAAAGAAGAATGTGTCCCGCAGGTCAAGGGAGGTTCTCCTTACCCTCTTCTAAGCCCTAGTTAGATCCAATCTGAAATTCTCTGTCCAGTTCTGGGCTCCCCAGTTCAAAAGGGACAGGGAACTGCTGGAGAGAGTTCAGTGGTGAGCTATGAGGATGGTTAAGGGACTGGAGTATCTCTTGTGAGGAAAGGCTGAGAGCCCTGGGGCTGTGCAGTCTGGAGAAGAGAAGGCTGAGAGGGGATCCTATCAATATCCACAAGGGTGGCTGCCAGGAGGATGCAGTCAGGCTCTCTTCAGTGGTACCCAGTGACAGGATGAGAGGCAATAGAGAAGAAACTCAGGTACAGGAAATTTCTCCTTAACATGAGGAGAAATATTTCCACTGTAAGGGTGACAGCCCTGAAGCAGGCTACCCAGAAAGGTTGTAGAGTCTCCTCTAGAGATCTTCAAAACCTGTCTGGACCTGTTCCTGTGTGACCTGACCCAAGCGATCTTGCTTTGCAGGGGCATTGGCCTCGATGGTCTTTGGAGGTCACTTCCAACCCTTAGCATTCTGTAAGATTTCTGAAACTTAGACTCATCTTAATGCTCTTAAAGCTTTGGTGATGAACCTCAACGATGTAAAGAAATGGATGCCTGCTATACTATTAAAATAGCTTCAGTGAATGTATAATGAAAAAAAAAAAAAGAACAAGTTATTCAGGATCTGTCAGTCTTTGATATCTTTGTTCAGCTTGTAATTATCTGACAACATGTTCTGACAGCAAATCAGTGGTCTCCAGCTCTGCCTAGTCCCAGGCTTTTGAGAACAGAACAATAGGATTCATGGGAGGGAGGAGTTTCCTTCCTTATCTAATCCAGGATAGATAGGTGTGCTAGCTGCCCTGAAAGGGAGGAATAACTCTGTTAACATCTCCAATAGAAGCTTTTACCATACCCAAACTGCTGCAGGATGTTGAAGTTTAAAACAAAGTCAGTTCTGATTGTGTTAATTCCTTTCCAATGCCTTTCTGATGGCTTTTGACCTGTGTCTTTGAAGCTTCCAAACTCTGTCCATAATTGTAGGAACAGGCCTAAACTTTGCTTTTCAACAAATGGCATCCTGGGCTGCATCCAAAGAAGTGTGGCTGGCAGGTTGAGAAGTGATTCTGCCCCTCTGCTCTGGTGAGACCTCACCTGGAGTACTGTGTCCAGCTCTGGGGCCACCAACACAAGAGGGACATGGACCTGCTGGAGCACAGAGGAGGCCACCAAGAAGCTCAGAGGGGTGGAGCACCTCTACTATGAACACAGGCTGAAAGAATAGGGGCTGATCAGCTTAGAGAAGAGAAGGCTATGGGGAGACCTCAGAGCTACATTTGGATATCTGAAGGGAACCTATAGGCAGGCTGGGGAGGTGTGCACTGCAGGGACAGACAATGCCTGCTGTCAGGGGCAACTTGGTTTCCCCTCCTCTGCAAGGATGTGATCACCACCCATGGATCACCTACATGGTGAGAAACAAGGACATGCTGGGGTGGGTTCACTGGAGGACCACTGAGATGAGCAGAGGGTTGGAGAACTTCTCCTGCGAAGACAGGCTGAATGAACTGGGGCTGTGAGCCTGGAGAAGAGAAAGCTCCAGGGAGCTACATCTCAATTTCTGAAGGAGACCTACAGGGAGGCTGGGGAGGGACTGTTCAGAAGGACTTGTGGTGACAGGATGAGAGGCAATGGTTTGAAACTGGAGCAGGGCAGATTTAGATTGGACATCAGGAGGAAGATCTGCACAGGGAGAGTGGTGAAATCCTGCAACAGGCTGCCCAGGGATGTGCTTGAGGCCCCATGCCAGGAGACATTGAAAATCAGACTGGATGTGTCCCTGTGCAGCCTGCTGTAGTTGGAGCTGTCCCTGCTGCCTTCAGAGAGGTCATCTGAGATGCCCTTTGAGGGCACCTTCCAACCCAATGCCATCTGTGAATATTCTTAGTCCTGTAGTAAAAAGAGGAGCCTTTTATTCAGTGGGTGGCATGCTGGTGTGCAGACAAAGTGTGTCTGTGAAAATGAAATGACCAAGGTTAGAAAAAAAAGATCCTCACTTGTTTTGTGATGGCTTGGATCCTTCATAATGACCACTGTGGAAAACAAGTGAAGCTTTTTTTTGCTCTTCTTGGTAGTTGCTCAGATCCATGTTGTAACACAGTTTAAGGTACAAAGAGGTTTTTTAACTGGCCAAACTAGGATCAAGTAGGATGGATTAGGAATGGTACCATTCAGAGCTGCTGCCAGCAGCTTTTGTGTGTATCTGGGTCTGGCTAGCCAGCATCACTTGACAGATCTGGGTCAGGAAACAACCATGTGTGTATTTAGCCTGGGAGATGTCACAGATGGAGGAGAGCAGCAGCAGCTAGAAACAAAACCTCTTCATCAGCTTAGTTATGCTCATAGCATCATACCAACACTCTGGACCACAGCTCTGGGACTGCAGTACTTTTATTTTGTAAGTGTGTCAGCCTGGATTGTGAGATCACATCTGCAGTGGATGTGCTCACTGTGCATAAAAGCCTACTGGTGGCCTTCAACTGCTCCAGCAAATGGCAGCTACAGGTTTACATCGTGGCAGAATCTGGCACTCTTCATGACCATCCAGTCTGCAGGGCTTCCTTGAACTAGCAAAGGAGAGGGCTAACTTAGCCTGCATGAGGCTAACTACTTGTTCCTCCCTGCCCCTTTCTCTCTCTCTTCTCTCCCAGCACTTTCCTCTGAGTACTATGGTGAGTGGGAAGGATGGGGAGGGGCTTGTAGTGATTGGACAAGGGACAGTGGTTTGAAACTGGAGCAGGGGAGGTTTAGGTTGGACATCAGGAGGGAGTTCTGCACAGGGAGAGTGGTGAAATCCTGCAACAGGCTGTCCAGGGATGTGCTTGAGGCCCCATGGCTGGAGACATTGAAGATCAGACTGGATGTGTCCCTGTGCAGCCTGCTCTAGTTGGTGACCCTGATGCCTGCAGGGGGATTGGACAAGATGCCCTCTGAGAGTCCCTTCCAACCCAGTGCAATCTGTGAATGTGTGAGGAATATGTAGCAGACAAACTTGCAGTGCAGGGGCTGGCCAGCAGCCCTGAAATGACTAGAAGCTGTCAGTGAGTGGTGTGCTGAAAGGATATCTTCAGTGTCTCTTGTCCCAGGGTGGAGAACAGTTAACAGCTTTTTCAGGAGCAGATGATCTTTCAGCTCCCTTTCAACAGAAGCCATTCCATGACTACAGAGAACCAAGGCATAGTCTTAAGTAGGCATAGAAAATCTGCAGGGGCGGGGGAGTGAAACCTGTAGGTGGTGTCTCTGCACCTATCTGCTCCTCTGTGCAAACAGTGCTGGCTGTTGCCTGTCATTCTCCTGGCTGACTTGTGCAGGATGCTTGGCAGAGATCTGCAAACGTGCTTGGTTGTGTGTGCTGACTGCTCCCAACTCACAGGCACTTAATGTAAACCACAGCTGCCTTCTGGATATTGGTGTCTGGTAAGCAAATGTGTAATGGGAAACAAACTCTTAGGGAATCAGGCAGGAGGGAGTCATAGAATGGTAAGG
>WBNM01008119.1:21276-33721 GCA_013399055.1 Ramphastos sulfuratus
AGGGAGGAAGAAGGAGCTGTGGCTGGGAAGGAAGGAAGGAAAGGAAAGAAGGAAGGGAGGAAGAAGGAGCTGTGGCTGGGAAGGAAGGAAGGGAGGAAGAAGGGCCTGTGGCTGGGAAGGAAGAAAGGAAAAGAAGGGAGGGAGGAAGAAGGAGCGGTGGCTGGGAAGGAAGGAAGGAAATGAAGGAAAGGAGGGAGGAAGGAGCTGTGGCTGGGAAGGAAAGGAAAGGAAGGAAGGAACCGTGACTGGGAAGGAAGGAAGGGAGGAAGAAGGAGCTGTGGCTGGGAAGGAAGGAAGGAAATGAAGGAAAGGAGGGAGGAAGAAGCTGTGGCTGGGAAGGAAAGGAAAGGAAGGAAGGAACCGTGACTGGGAAGGAAGGAAGGAAGGAGCCGTGGCTTGGAAGGAAGGAAGGAAAGAGAGGGAGGGAGAGTGAGAGCCAGCCACAGCTCCCTCCCTAAGGTTTGCCTCAGGGTCGGGAGGTGCATTCGGTCCCGCTGTTCCCACCGGGAACATGACGCCCCCGGGGCCAGGGAGCTGTGTGGCCGCGGTCGAGGCCGGGGTGGGTGACGCTGCTGTGGTGTTTGCCGTTGGCTGTCAGGGAGGCTGGGGACGTCCCCATCGACGTGGAGACGGTGACGGCCACGCCGCTGCCGCTGTACGACAACCAGAAGGCTCGGGGCGTGATGAACGAGTGCGAGCGGCATGTCATGTTCGCCCGCACCGACGCCGACGCGCCCCTGCCGCCCGACGACTGGGAGGAGCACCTCAACAGGTGGGCACCGGCACCGCAGGCGTGGATGGGGGCAAGGCACAAGCCCTGTGAGGAGAGGCTGAGGGAGCTGGGGGTGTGCAGCCTGCAGAAGAGGAGGCTCAGGGCAGAGCTCATTGCTCTCTGCAGCTGCCTGAAGGGAGGTTGTAGCCAGCTGGGGTTGGGTTCTGCTGCCAGGCACCCAGGGATAGAAGAGGACACAGCCTCAAGCTGTGCCAGGGCAGGTTCAGGCTGGAGGTTAGGAAGAAGTTGTTGCCAGAGAGAGTGATTGGCATTGGAATGGGCTGCCCAGGGAGGTGGTGGAGTGCCCATCCNATGGGAGGTGTCCCTGCCTATGGCATGGGGGGTGGTGGAACTGGCTTAGCTTTGAGGTCCCTTCCAACCTAAACCATTCTATGATTCTGTGACAGGGAGAGCAGGTGTGGGGACAGGGAAAGGAGGTGTGGGGAGAAGGGAAGGAGGCTTGGGGACCGATGAAGCCAAGCACTCAACATCCACCCCTTGGGCATGTGTGGTTTTCCCTGCAACTTGCTCTGTGGTGATGTTCTTCCTGGAGTGGCCTTCAAGTCATGGAGTAATGGAATGCTTTGGGTTGAAGTGATCCATAGAGATCATCCAGGCCAACCCCCTGCAGTCAGCAGGGACAGCCCCAACCAGAGCAGGTTGCTCAGAGTCCCATCAAGCCTGACCTGCAGTGGTGCCAGGCATGGGACAGCTCCCACCCCTCTGGGCAGCCTGGGTCAGGCTCTCAGCACCCTCAGTGTCAAACATTTCTCCCTTCTCTCCAGTCTGAATCTCCCTCTTTGAGTTCAAACCATCCTCCCTTGTCCTGTCACAACAGGCCCTGCTCAAAGCTCTGTCCCCAGCTTCCTGATTGTCCCCTTTAAGCACTGCAAGGCCACCAGGAGGTCTCCCCTCAGCCTCCTTTCCTCCAGGGCTGAACAACCCCAATCCCCTCAGCTGCTCCTCGCCTGACCTATTCCCCAGACCTTTCACCACCACCTCCCTTTGTGGCCAAGAATGGATGCAATGGTGCTGCCAGCTGCCTCTGTGCCCTCAGAGGAGCTGTCCTGAACCAGGTACCCTCTCTGGTTGTGCCCACAGGACGGGCTGGACACTGGCTCAGAACAAGCTGTTCAACAAGATCCACAAAGCGCTGCAGTCGGACAGGCTGGCACGGCTGGCCAACGAGGGGGTAAGGCCTGCTTGCTTCTGCCAGCCCTTCTGCACAGCCTCACAGGGCCAGGCTGCAGCACTGGGCCTTGGGGCTGTCTGGCCTTAAGAAAGAGGCAGCTCCAGGATTCCTTCAGGTGGGAGTTTTGTCCTCTCTGTGAGTTTTTGCTTCCTGTGCAAGGGATTTGGGGCCCTCTGTGCTCTACGGCCCCGGAGTCAGCTCGGAGCCCTCCAGGGAGCCCCGGAGTCAGCTCGGAGCCCTCCAGGGAGCCCCGGAGTCAGCTCGGAGCCCTCCAGGGAGCCTCTCTCTTCAGTGTCCAGTCCCCCCCAGAAAGTCCCCTCCTGGTGGCACAGGACATCAGGGTTCCTCCGTAGCCAAGGAGGCTCCATCTCACCCCATCCCACCTGCCAAGCTGCTGCATTGCACTTTGAGCTCACCTTGCTCTTGGTGGTCTGGCTCAAGATAAACTCCTGCTCCTCTCTGGCATCTCCAGTTTGTGGTGCTGGCTCCTATCCAGCTTTGCACCTCCAAGTTCTTCTCCTTTTGACTGCTCTCCAAACCCTTCATCCCCATGCTGGGTTAATGCAAGCATCAACCAGGACTTGTCCCAGGCCAGCTGCAGGATTTTGCACTTGGCTTTGATGAACCTCATGAGGTTGGCTTGGGCCCAGCTCTGCATCCTGTCCAGGTCCCTCTGCATGGCTGCTGTCCCTCAGGCATGGTGGCCTCACCACCTGTCCCCCCTCACTCTCTGTCCCTGTTTCAGGCCTGCAATGAGCCAGTGCTGAGGAGGATAGCAGTGGATAAATGCGCCCGAAGGGTTCGCCAGGCTCTGGCCAGTGTCAGCTGGGACACCAAACTGATCCAGTGGCTCCACACCACCTTGGTGGAGACCCTCAGCTTGCCTGTGCTGGCTGCTTACCTGGATGCTCTGCAGACACTTAAAGGAAAGGTAAGGAAGGACTTTGCTGCCACTTGGAACCTTCTCTTTGAAGGAAGCTGCTGGAGCTTTCCTGCCTGGGCCTTGGGGTGTCTCTGTGAGTTTCTCAGGCCTTGCCCTGGTTCTGGTTTCAGATCCCCACCCTGATTGACAGGATGCTGCTTTCCTCCACTGCCAAGACAGGGGCAGCAGGGGCTGAGGCCTTGTCCCTGCTGCTGAAGAGACCCTGGGACCCAGCTGTGGGTGTCCTGTCACATAACAAGCCGGTGAGTACCTCCTGGGGGGCAGGCAGTGAGGGGCTGAGCTTAGTGAGGGTGGGAAGATACTGAGGGGTCTGGAGCAGCTCTCTGAGGAGCAGAGACTGAGAGCCCTGGGGCTGAGATCCTGCAGAAAAGCAGCCCCAGAGCAAGAGCTAAAGGGCTGGGGGCAAGAGGCTGGGGCCAGACTCTGCTCAGTGGTGCCCAGGGCCAGCACAAGGGCAGTGGGCACAGAGTGGAAGCCAGGAGGCTCCATCTGAAGATGAGGAGAAAGTTGTTTGTTGTGAGGGTGCTGGAGGCCTGGAGCAGGCTACCCAGAGAGGTTGTGGAGTCTCCTTGTGTGCAGAGCTGCCAGCCCCCCCGGGCACTGTGCTGCTGGGCAAGCTGCTGGGGGTGCCCTGCTGGAGCAGGCTGGGCTTGGCCTGGCTGCTCTGCAGAGCTCCCTTCCCACCCCACCTGAGGAAGCTTTGGGTGGGGACAATCAATGAACTGCACAAGATGACCTTGCTTGGTGGTGCAGGGCAGACTGTGCAGCGAGGGCTCAGGCTGGAAGCTCATTACTCCTGGTTTGCTCCTTTGCAGAGCAAGCTGCCAGGCTCCCCCCTCATCCTCATCGCTTCCTCCGGACCCTCCAACTCCATGTTCCCCACTTCCCGGCGGCACCGCTTCTGGCAGTCACAGCTCTCCTGCTTGGGCAAGGTTGGTGTGGTTGGGCTTGAGAAGGGAGGAAGTTCAAACCAGCAGTGGTGCCAGGCTGAGCTCCTCTGCACTGCACCCAAATGGTTGGTTCTGTTGAAAGCAGAGGCTGGCAGCTGCCACCTGCAGTGTTTGGCATTGAGACACTGCATAAAGGTGCCCAAATCTGACGTGTTTGGGGTCTGAGGAGCAGCTGAGGGGCCTGGGGTTGTTCAGCCTGGAGAAAAGGAGGCTGAGGGGAGACCTTCTGGCTCTCTACAGCTCTGTGACAGGAGGCTGGAGCCAGGTGGTGGTTGAGCTCTGCTGCCAAGGAACAAGGGGCAGGACAAGAGGCAAGTGGCCTCAGGTTGCACCAGGGGAGGTTTAGGTTAGACACTAGAAGAAACTGCTTCACTGAAAGGGTTGTCCAGGTCTGTCCCAGGCTGCCCAGGGCAGTGGTGGAGTCCCCATCCCTGGAGGGCTTTCAGAGCCCTGGAGCTGTGGTGCTGAGGGCCATGGCTTGGTGCTGCCCTGGCAGTGCTGGGCTAAGGGCTGGACTGGATGACCTTGAAGGTCTCTTCCATCCAAAACACTTGGATGACTCTTGCTGGCTGAGGCCATCTTCAGCAGTTTAGATCATTCTGGTGCTGTTATTAAGGACTGATGAGGCTGCTGGAGGGAGAGGTTGGTGGAGAGAGGCCTCAGGTCAGGTCAGTCCTCTCCTGCATACAAGCTGCTCACAGCCCTGCTGGGGAGCACTCGAGGTATGCAGGAGCGAGGCGAGCAGAGGAGGTTGTCCTGAGTGGCCTTCTGCATCTCCTCAGGTTTTGGTGGCTAGAAGTGACTCCCAGAGGGAAGAGGGAGAGGGGAGGCTGGTTGCAGTCCCTGCTCTTTGTTGTGACCCCCTGGCTCCTCTCCCTGGCAGGTGATCCCCATCACCACTCACCTCCTGAACAACGGCAGCGGGGTGGGAGTGCTGCAGTGCCTGGAGCACATGATCGGCGCCGTCAGGAGCAAGGTGGCCGAGGTGAGGCAGCCTGACCAGCAGCGTGGGGACCTGCTGCTGCTCCCTTCCAGCTCTTCCCCTATGCCTGCAGCTGCCTGTCCCATGCCCCATCCCTCATCCCCATCCTTGTCTCTCTTCCTGCTGCAGATTCACAGCCATTTCTCCCACAAGCCCATCATCCTGATCGGGTGGAACACGGGTGCCCTGGTGGCCTGTCATGTAAGTCCTTGAGTCCTTTGCCTCTTCCTAGAGCCTGCTGAACCTCTTCAGACTTAGATTGGTGTTATTCTTGTGTTGAAGGCCTTGGTGGGGTTCTCCTTGTCCCTTTTCTCTTCCCAAGACCTGGCTTTGAGGCAGTTTCTTACTGGTGGGGCCACGAGGAGTTAGAATCAGGCAGTTATTACTGATTTTATTTTTTTTTTCCTCCCTCCTCTTTAATCAACAAACTGAGGCCTGAACTTGGGAGCTGTCTCTGTGCCTGGCAGGAGGCTCCACACCTCTCTGCAGCTGGCCAGCAGGATGCTGATTGTTGCTTCTCCTGCCCAGGTGTCAGTGCTGGAGTACGTCACGGCCGTGGTCTGCCTCGGCTTCCCCCTGCTCACCGTCGATGGCCCCCGAGGGGTAAGCACCACAGAGCCACTCAGTCACCAGATGCTGTGGGTGGGAAGAGACCTCCAAAGCTCATCCAGTCCAAACCCCTCTGCAGTCAGCAGGGACAGCCCCAACCAGAGCAGGTTGCTCACAGCCCCAAACAACCTGATCTGCAGTGGTGAGAGGGATAACAGAATGTCAGGGGTGGGAAGGGACTCGAAGAGCTCATCCAGTCCAACCCCTGCCAGAGCAGGACCAGACAATGCAGCTCAGGGCACACACAACACATCCAGACAGGCCTGCAAAGGCTCCAGAGGAGACTCCACAGCCTCTCTGGGCAGCCTGTGCCAGGGCTCTGGGACCCTTCCAGGCAAGAAGTTGCCCCTTGTGTTGAGCTGCAACCTCCTGTGCTGCAGCTTCCATCCATTGCTCCTTGTCCTATCCCAGGCAGCAGTGAGCAGAGCCTGTCCCCCACTCCCCCAACACCCAGGCATGGGACAGCTCCCACCCCTCTGGGCAACCTGGGCCAGGTTCTCAGCACCCTCAGTGTCAAACACTTCTCCTTTTTCTCCAGTCTGAATCTGTGAGATTCTGCAGTTCCTTCCTGAGGTCACTTGGTGACTCTGCCAGCTGTGGACCAGAGGGGACATTTTGATTGATGTGCCCCTTCAGTATTTGCATAATTAGAAGGGTTAGGTGCTAGGTTGGACTGGATGATCCTGGAGGTCTTTTCCTACCTGCTTGATTCTGTGATTCTATGAAGAAAAGCAGATGTGGGGACAGAAGGAGCTGGAAGTGTTGGAGCCAGTCCAGAGGAGGACCATGAAGATGCTCAGAGGGCTTCCGCAGCTCTGCTGTGAGGACAGGCTGAGAGAGATGGGGCTCTGCATCCTGGAGAGGAGAAGGCTTCCAGGAGAGCTTGGAGTGGCCTTCCAGGATCAGAAGGGGGCTACAGGAGGGCTGGGGAGGGACTATTGAGAAGGGCTTGGAATGGCAAGAGGAGGAGGAATGGGTTTGAAGTGTCAGAGGGGAGATTGAAAGTGGATGTGAGGAAGAAGTGAGGGTGGGGAGACACTGGCACAGGTTGTCCAGGGAGGTTGTGGAGCACATTCTGTGCTTCTGTGCTCCACAACCTCCCTGGAGGTGCTCAGGACCAGGCCGGATAAGACCTTGAGTGACCTGTTCCCATGGAAGGTGTCCTTGCCTATGGAGCTGGCTGAGCTTTGAGGTCCCTCCCAACCTAAACCATTCTATGTGGAGCCCATTTTGGAAATCCTCCTTGAATTTAACACCAAAGACTCCTTGTGCTGCCTCAGCCCTGCCAGCTGACAGCTCCATTTGCCTTTGCAGGATGTTGATGACCCTCTGCTGGAGATGAAGACTCCTGTCCTCTTCGTCATTGGGCAGAACTCCCTCCAGTGCAACGTGGAAGCCATGGAGGATTTCAGGGAGAAAATCAGAGCTGATAACAGCATGGTGGTGGTGGGAGGGGCAGATGACAACCTCAGGTAAGGCTCCCTGGGTTGGGTGTTGTCTTCTCAGGGGCACTGGGCAAGATCCTAGAGTGCTGTGTACAAGAACACCTCATGTTTGGTACTGAAACAACACGAGAAGGGCAAAAAAATGCTCCAGCAAGGTCAACTTTGTTACTCAGAAATTGGTCTGGTGGATAGAGGCTGAGTGCTGGGTGCTGTCCTTGGGTCACACAACAACCCCATGAAGGCTGCAGGCTTGAGGGAGAGTGGCTGGAAAATGCTCAGTGGGAAAGGCCCTGGGTTGGTGCTCATTGGCAGCAGCTGGGGATGAGCCAAGGGGTACCCAGGTGGGCAAGAAGGGCACCAGCAACCTGGCCTGGAGCAGCAATGGTGTGGGCAACAGGAGCAGGGCAGGGATTGTCCCCTTGGGCTGCACTGCTGAGACCACAACTTGAGTGCTGAGGTCAGTTTTGGGCTCCTCACTCCAAGGAGGACATTGAAGAACTGGAGCAGGGCCAGAGAAGGGCAAGAAAGGTGGCGAAGGGTCTGGAGAAGAGGGCTGGGGAGGGGCAGCTGAAGGAGCTGGGGCTGGGAAGGGTCTGGAGAACAGGACTGGGGAGGAGCAGCTGAGGGAGCTGGGCCTGAAAAGGGTCTGGAAAACAGAGCTGGGGGAGAGCAGCTGAGGCCTGGGAAGGGTTTGGAGCACAGGGCTGGGAAGGAGCAGCTGAGGCCTGGAAAGGATCTGGAGCACAGGGCTGGGAAGGAGCAGCTGAGGCCTGGAACTGACATCCCCTTATTGTTTGTTTTATTTTTTTTTCCTCAGGATAAGCAAAGCCAAAAAGAAATCAGAAGGCCTGACCCAGAGTATGGTGGACAGATGCATCCAGGTGAGCACAGAAACCTTTCCTTCTCCACCTCACCTCTTCCAAACATCCATGCTGAAGTGTTTTGGGGTGACCATCAGCTTTGAAGCTGCTCTGTCTCCTGAGTGGCCTTTGGAAGTGGATCCCAGGGAGGCTGTGGATGTGTGAGACACTGGCACAGGTTGAGGGTGGTGAGACACTGGCACAGGTTGCCCAGGGAGGTTGTGGAGCACAGAATCACCCAACGTGATCAAAGATCACGTTGGGTGATTCTGTGCTCCACAACCTCCCTGGAGGAGGTGCTCAAAGCCAGGCCAGACCCTCCCCTTACCTCCACCTCTCTCACCACCCCCAGGATGAAATTGCAGACTTCCTGACCGGGGTCCTCACCCGCACCGAGAGCCACCTGGGCCCCGACCCTCGCGACCTGGATGCTGAGAGGAAGAAGAAGCCGAGGGACTGTGGCAGGAGGGACCTGGGCTTTGAGCTGCCCGACAGGAGCAGCAGGCCTGCCTCACCTGCTGCCAAAGTGCCTGCCTCACCCTCAGGATCCGAGGTGGGCACTCCTCTGGGGAGCTGGCAGTGCTTGGGGAGCTGGCAGTGCTTGGGGCCTGTGTGCCCACATGCTTGGGGCCTGTGTGCCCGCATGCCTGAGGCCTGTGTGCCCACAGCTGATGCCTGTGTGCCCGTGTGCTTGGGCCCTGTGTGCCCACAGCTGATGCCTGTGTCCATGCACTTGGGGCCTGTGTGCCCCCAGCTGGTGCCTGTGTCAAGTTGCCTTTGTGCTGCTGAAGGATGTGGAGAGAGTTTGAAGAGGGAAATGATAAGGATAAGGAGGGCCTGAGAAACTGACCTGGTGTNCCCGACAGGAGCAGCAGGCCTGCCTCACCTGCTGCCAAAGTGCCTGCCTCACCCTCAGGATCCGAGGTGGGCACTCCTCTGGGGAACTGGCAGTGCTTGGGGCCTGTGTGCCCACATGCTTGGGGCCTGTGTGCCTGCGTGCCTCAGGCCTGTGTGCCCGCAGCTGATGCCCATGTGCTTGGGGCCTGTGCGCCCACAGTTGATGCTTGGGGCCTGTGTGCCCACAGCTGATGCCTGTGTGCCAGTGTGCTTGGGGCCTGTGTGCCCACAGCTGTGCCTGTGTGCCAGTGTGCTTGGGGCCTGTGTGCCAGTGTGCTTGGGGCCTGTGTGCCCACAGCTGTGCCTGTGTGCCAGTGTGCTTGGGGCCTGTGTGCCAGTGTGCTTGGGGCCTGTGTGCCCACAGCTGTGCCTGTGTGCCAGTGTGCTTGGGGCCTGTGTGCCAGTGTGCTTGGGGCCTGTGTGCCCACAGCTGTGCCTGTGTGCCAGTGTGCTTGGGGCCTGTGTGCCAGTGTGCTTGGGGCCTGTGTGCCCACAGCTGTGCCTGTGTGCCAGTGTGCTTGGGGCCTGTGTGCCAGTGTGCTTGGGGCCTGTGTGCCCACAGCTGTGCCTGTGTGCCAGTGTGCTTGGGGCCTGTGTGCCCACAGCTGATGCCTGTGTCCATGCACTTGGGGCCTGTGTGCCCCCAGCTGGTGCCTGTGTCAAGTTGCCTTTGTGCTGCTGAAGGATGTGGAGAGAGTTTGAAGAGGGAAATGATAAGGATAAGGAGGGCCTGAGAAACTGACCTGGTGTGAGGGTGCTGGAGGCCTGGAGCAGGTGTCCCAGAGAGGTTGTGGAGTCTCCTTGTGTGGGCACTGTGCTGCTGGGCAAGCTGCTGTGGGTGCCCTGCTGGAGCAGGGTGGGCTTGGCCTGGCTGATCTCCACCCCCACCACGCTGGGGTTGTGTCAAACAAGAGGCTAAGGAATGTTCCTGCTCTTCCTGCAGGACCTGTCCAGTGTCTCCAGCAGTCCCACGTCAAGCCCCAAGACAAAGATTGCTGCAGTGTCCTCCCTCCAGAAGCCCACCCCCATGGGCACCACACAGCTGCTGAAGAGGCAGGTGCAGAGGATGGACACTGTCCTGGCACACAAGCAGGCACAAGGTAATGCTCTGCAGCTTTCTTACTCTCTTAGCCTCTGGATTTTTGGTCTTTATCTCTCCTGACCTGTGTCAGGTTTTGGTCTTCTGAATCCTGTCCTGAATTCTGTGCTCCCTGTGACACCTTTCTCTGTCCCTGTCACCTGAAGGCACCAGGGCAGGGTTAGGTTGGGATTGGTGTTCCTGCAGCTCCTGGAGCCTTGCTGCTGGTCACAGGGAGGGAGTTGGACTTGTGCTGCCTGACTCCATCCACGTGAGGCCACACCTCGAGTCACTCTGGGTCCTTTGGTGTCTCAAACCCACACAGGGAGGTGACTGAAGGTGCACAGGAGATGGTTGAGGCTGTTGAGTTGTGGTTGAAACAGTGAAGTTTGTCCTCTTTGCTTGAGTGGCTGTGGAAAGGCTGCTCTGGAGAACAAACCAGGTGGAGCTGGGGCTGGCTTTATGTCCTCTTAGATGGTAATTAAAAACCTTAAGGGTGCAGCTTCAGTCTGGTAGTGGCTGTAGGTGATGGTTTGGTTGATGAGGATGATGAGGATGATCCCTTCTGGCACATGGTGGTTCTCCATCTCCCTTCTTTTGTGTCTTCTCTCAAGACAGACCTGGGCAGGCTTCTTGTTGTCTTCTCCAGCAGTGTGAAATCTTTCTGTCCCTCAGAGGGAGGCTGAAGCTTGGATCTCAGACCCATCTTTGTTGTGGTTGATGGAGGAAGCTTCTAGACTGCAGGAGCAGAGGGTGTGTGGTGCCTGCCTGCTTTGGTCAGGAGCTCTGCTGCTTGTGGCCTGTGTTCTGTGGCTGTAGCTGGGCAGGGATGTGCTGGCTGAACATCTCCCAGCTGCTTGCTGCACCTGCTGGGTCAGGCTGGCCCTGCCTGCCTTCATCCCCTGAGAGCTGAGCCTCTTCCTCATGGCTGTGGGGCTGGAGAGGGACAAACTGGGATGAAGCCACTGCTAGTGATGGAGCAGAGGAGGTGGCAGTGTCTCTGTTGTGCCTCATGGCTGGATGGTGCTCTCCAGAGCTCCCTGCCTGCTGCAAGGGCTCTGTGGCAGGAGGATGTTCTCCTCCAAGGTCTCTGTGGCTGGTTGGTGCTCTCCAGAGCTCCCTGCCTGCTCCTAGGGCTCTGCTTGTGGGTGGCAGTGGTGTCCCACAGGTCCCTGTCCCCCCTCAGAGCTGTGATCTGTAATTCTCTCTGATTCATTTCAGCTCAGTTTGCTGCTTTTCTGAAACAAAACATGCTGGGCAGGAAAGCTCTTCCTCCTGGCACCTCTTCATGTCTCTTTGGTGAGTATCTCCTCACTTCTCTATCTCCTTCCTTCTCTCTGTCTCTGCTACCTTCTTTCATCATCTTCCTTCTTCCTTCCACTGCTCTGGGCACATAGCCCAATGTGTTCCCTTCTCTCCCTGCTTTTTTGCTGCCTGGTTGCTGGGTTTGAAGCTAAAGCAAACAACCCACTGAGAGCATCAACTGTGATAAACTTCTGAGCTTCATCAACCCTGAGCTCCTCTTCAGCTCCAGTGGGTAAATGCTGTGCTTGGAGCTGTGTCCTCTGACAGCCAGCTGGACTAAAACTCTGTGGACTGTGTTTTGAGGTCACCACTTTAACCCTTTTTTGTGCCATAGCTTAGAAGGGGCCATGGGCACCTGGCTGAGCCCCACTGTGTGTTGGTGGAGCATCCAAAGATGTGGGAGCAGAACCAAGGCACTGCTGAGGGACTTGGGAGGGGCAGGTGTGGACACATGGAGCAGCATTTCTGAGCCAGAGGAGAGCTGAGGGGTCAGGGAGAGAGGGAATGATGATGTGGTGGGAGATGGACACTGCCTGCAGCAGGAGGCCTTCATCCCTGTGGTCCTTCCTCTTGGGAGCTCACAGGGGGGTGGTGCTCTGAGGGTTGGGGATTGAGGACGAGGTGCTCACAGCATAGCTCCAGGCACCTTTGGAGTGGCAGTGGCTGTGGATCTGTGTGGATCTGGGATCAGGAGAGGATGAGAGGCTGCAGTCCATGACAGGAGGTGGTGTTCAAGGGTCACTTCTCCACCTGGGTGACCCTCAGGGTGCTGAGAGTGATGATGTGGATGACATCAGAGTCTCTGCAGCACCTCAGTGCTTCACCTCAGCAAGTGCTGGGTGCAGGGCAGCTGGTGGTGCCCTGGCACATTGTGTGGAGACTCCTGAGCTCCCTGCTTGCTCTGAACATGAGACAGAGTCCAAACTGCAGGTCTGCAACCATGGTGGTAAACTCCTGAGGGCAAATATTGGCCCAAGCTGGGATGTTCTGAAGGTTTCTTTCTCCCTGGAGCCTTCTTTTGTGCTCTCCTCATGTAGTGAGGTCAGGCTGGGAGTGAGTGTGGGGCCTTGCATATACTCAGAGTCCTCCCACCCAGCATTTGCTGGGGAGGAGGAACCACAGTGGATGTTACCTTGCTGGTGGGGACGTGTGGAGGAGCTGAGCCCAGCCTGGGCTGCCTTTTGGTGGGGTTAAAAACCTCTGAGCCCTCACTGCTTGAGCTGGGAGTAAGATGGTTCTGAACTCCTCAGGGCCCTCTCTGCTGCAGTGGGGACACAAAGGGACATTGAGTCACTGCTCCCTGACACTCTGAGGGACACCTAACAGCTGTGCATGAGCTGTGCCACTGTCCTGCTTGGATAGTGGCACTTGGAAGCAGCACAGATAGTTGGGCGCTCGCCCCGGGGCCGGGA
>WBNM01008121.1:755-14782 GCA_013399055.1 Ramphastos sulfuratus
CTAGTACAGGTCACTCAAGGCCTCCTCCGACCTGGCTTCAACACCTCCAGGGTGATTCCGTGCTCCACAACCTCCCTGGGCAACTTGTGCCAGTGTCTCACTACCCTCACTGTGAACAATTTCTTCCTCATCTCCAGTCTCAATCTGCTCTCCTCAAGCTTCAATCCATTCCCCTTCCTCCTATCAGTACAAGCCCTTGAAAAGATGCTGAACACAATTCACTTGTATCTTATCTCTTCCCCCTTTTCCCCTCGACTATCTCCCCCATTCACCAGTGGCAGACAGATAGGATGCACACAAAGGCAAACTATGAGGAATCCTCCAGGCAATGAAGCAGGACTCTTGAAACTTGGAGCCAGCAATGGGCACTGGCAGCCCAGAAGGCCAAGGGCAGCCTAGGCTGCATCCAAAGCAGCAAGGACAGAGATGGAGAGAGAGGATCCTGCCCCTTTGCTCTGCTGAGACCTCACCTGCAGGGCCGGGGCCAGCTCTGAGGCCTCCAACACAAGAGAGACATGGACCTGATGGAGAGAGTCCAGAGGAAGATACAAAGATGCTCAGAGGGCTGGAGAGCCTCTGCTGTGGGGACAGGCTGGGAGTGTTGGGTGTGAGTGCAGCCTGGAGAAGAGAAGTCTCTGGGGAGACCTCAGAGCTGCATTTCAATATCTGAAGGGGACCTCCAGGCAGGCTGGGGAGGGACTGTGGGGATAGGCAAAAGGCAATGGTTTGAAGGTGGAGCAGGGCAGAGTTAGGTTGGACCTGAGGAGGAAGTTGTGCAGCAGGAGAGTGGTGAGACACTGGCACAGGCTGCCCAGGGCTGTGCTTGAGGCCCTGTCCCTGCAGACATTCAAGCTGAGCCTTGCTGTGTCCCTGTGCAGCCTGCTCCANGGAGCAAGTGAGTAGAGCCTGTCCCCCCCCGCCGACCCCCAGCCCTCAGATCTTGCATTTGGAAGGTGGATGAAAAAATCATCATGATATTATAGCAGACAAAGAGATGGATCTGGACCTTCTGAGGTGAGAATCAGAGAAAGAAATCAAAATGGCAGTTGCTGTAATGAAAACTTTAATGACAACTTGGCTTTGAAAAGCAAATTCTTCCTGTGTCTGGAGAAGTATGTTAAGGGAGATACTTTGAGAGAGCTAAGGTGCTGAAGAGTGAGCTTCTAGGAACGTTTTGCATGTGAAAAATCTTCATGAAGCAATCTCTTCCACCTGCCAGGAGACTCCCTGGGCCAAGGGCTGGAGCAGCTCTGCTGTGAGCACAGGCTGGGGGAGCTGGGGGGGGGCAGCCTGAAGAGGAGAAGGCTTCAGGGGGAGCTCAGAGCTGCTGCCAGTGCCTGAAGGGATCCTGCAGGAAGGCTGCAGAGAGACTTTTGCTGAGGGTGTCTGAGCCAGGCCAAGGGGAAATGGTTTGGAGCTGAGGCACAGCAGGGTTAGAGTGGAGCTGAGGGAGGTGTGTGAGGGTGGTGAGAGTCTGGCACAGGCTGCCCAGGGAAGTAGTGGATGTCCTCTCCCTGGAGGTGCTTTATGCCAGAACAGATGAGGCCTTGGGCAACCAAGTCTAGCTGAGAGGTGTCCTTGCCTATGGCAGGGGGGTTGGAGTAGATGATCTCTGAGGTTGCTTCCAAGCTGAGCCTTTCTAGGATTCTATCATTCCTCACTCCAAAGTTTGTGCTGTGCCCTGGCACATTTCAAAGAAGAGATGGCACTGATGAGCTGTGAAAAGCAGCTTGTTTTCAGCAGCCATTTTCCTCTAGGTGTGGTCATTAGTGTGTGAACAAGAGGCCACTCTTCCGAAGTGCAGCTTTCAAAGTCCCCCCTGCTCAGCCCCAGGTGGGGGAGGTTTTGTGTCTGTGCCAGCTTGCAAGCATAGTTTGTCTTGTCTACAGGTTTTGGCCATGCTGGGAATGAATAATATTTAGCAACCAGTGGCTGATTGATTAAGAGTTTGGAGTTGTTTTGGGGTTGTTTTTTGTTTGGGTTTTTTGTTTGTTTGTTTGTTTGTTTTCTGGTAGTTCTTGGAATTACTGGCTCTTTGAAGAAATATTCTGAAAATCAAAACCTATAGAACAACATTTAAAAAATGTTAGTGAAATTGTAGTGAAAATTGCACCTCGCAGGTGAGCCTTGCCCTGAGATGTCCAAACCATGCAGGCATAGAATCATAGAATTTTAGAATNAGCATCTTGGTGGCCTCCTCTGCACTGGCTCCAACACTTCCATGTCCTTCCTGTGCTGGGGGCTCCAGAACTGCACACAGGACTGCAGCTGGGGTCTGAGGAGAGCAGAGTAAAGGGGCACAATCCCCTCCCTTGCCCTGCTGCCCACACTGCTCTTGCTGCAGCCCAGGACTCGGTTGCTGTCTGGGCTGCATGTGCATACTGCAGCCTTATCTTGAGCTTTTCATCACCCCAGACCCCAAGGTCCTTTTCCTCAGGGCTGCTCTCCAGCCAGTGAGTTTAAAAAATTCTTTGTAGGCAATACATAGTCACACCTCTGCTAAATATAATTTGTTACACAGTTTTATGGGCATAATAATTTTGGGGTTTAGTGTATATCATAGATTTTTTTCAGAAGCAAGATTTTAGGTACATGGATAATGTGATTAATGACATTTTTATCAGCTTGTGAGTTAAATATTGCCAGGGTTCTCCTGCAGACTGGCATTGCTTTTGAAGAGCCCAAAGGGCACAAAGGAGAAGTTGGTGTCTCAAAAGGTGATGATTTTTTCATGGAGTCCATGGCAGGAGCATCGTGAACGAGGCCCTGAGGAGAAGGCCTGGCCAGCAGCAGCTCTTCCAGCTCTGGCAGCAGCTCCATGTCTTGTGGAGTGGCACGACAGGAGAAAGCAGTGCTTGACCCTCTGCAAGGGCCCCGAAAGCTGTGGCAGTGTCATGGGAAGTGGGAGGGGAGGAGCTGCTCGTGGCAATGCTCCATCCCACAGAGTCACAGAATAGCTTTGTTTGGAAGAGACCTTCAGGAGCATTGAGTCCAACCTCCCACTGGGCACCACAAGGCCAACGCTCCAGCACGGATCCATGCAATGGTTTGTGTTGCAAGGGAACTTCAAGATCATCTAGTTCCAACCTCCTGCCATGGCCAGGGACACCTCCTACTGGACCAGTTTGCTCAAGGCCCCCAGACAACCTGCCTTTAAACACTTCCAAGCTTGGAGCCTCCACAGCCCCTCTGGGCAACCTGTTGCAGTGCCTCTCCGCCCTCAGGGGAAGAGCTGCTCCCCAGTGGCCATCTAAAATCCAGCTTCTGACAGCATGAGGCCACCTCCCTCATCCTGTCACTACTAAAGTCTGGACACTCTCAGGCTCAGTCCCCAAGTCTCTGGCTGCCATGTCCAGATGCCACTGGAAGGCCTCCTGGGACGGCGATTCCAGCACTGCCCTGCCCAGACCATTCCAATGTCCAATCAGCCTTTTGGTGAAGAAATAGTTCCTCACAGCCAGCCTAATGGCAGCTGGGAGCCATTTCCTCTGGTCACACTGATGTCACCAAGGGGAGCAGGCTGCCCTCCTCTGGCACACACTGCAGCCTCCCCAAGGAGGGTGATCGGATTGCCCTGCAGCCTCCTCCCCTCCAGACCCAGCACCCCCAGCTGCCTCAGCCCCCCTCAGGGGATCTCTGCTCCAGGCCCTTCAGGAGGCTGAGCAGGCAGTCTGAGGGCAGCTGTGGTGTGTGATGGCAGCTGTGGTGTGTAAGGGCAGAGATCAGAGTCCCAGAGTTGCAGAGGGCATTGGGTCCCAAACAAACCAGGCAGTTTGCCCTGGCACCCAGGAGTCCTGATGGCCAACTTCAATCTGCCCTGCTCCACTTTCACACCATTGCCCTCATCCTGTCACTCCAGACCTAGAGAGAAGTGAACACTGAGCCACTGCTGCGTGGTTCACACAGCTGAGATCCTGTGAGTCAGTCACATCGGCTTGGCAGGGACCCTCCAAGGCCATCTTGGTCACCCCCCTGCACCCAGCAGGGACACCTCCAGCTGGAGCAGGCTGCACAGGGACACAGCAAGGCTCAGCTTGAATGTCTGCAGGGACAGGGCCTCAAGCACAGCCCTGGGCAGCCTGTGCCAGTGTCTCACCACTCTCCTGCTGCACAACTTCCTCCTCAGGTCCAACCTAACTCTGCCCTGCTCCACTCTCAAGCCATTGCCCTCGGCCTATCACTTGGATGACTGAACAAAGCTCCTCTCGAAACAACAGATCTGCATCTGCTGTTCGGATGTGGAGCTCTCAGGTCTTTTCGTATTCACAGACTGCATCAGGTTGGCAGGGACCCTCCGAGGGCACATTGTCCACCCCCTGCACCCAGCAGGGACACCTCCAGCTGGAGCAGGCTGCACAGGGACACAGCAAGGCTGAGCTTGGATGTCTGCTGGTACAGCCCTGGGCAGCTTGTGCCAGCCTCTCACCACTCTCCTCCTGCAGAGCTTCCTCCTGACCCTGCCCTGCTCCGCTCTCACTGCCCTCGTCCTGCCCCAATAGGCCCTCCCGAGCAGTCCCTCCCCACTTTCCCGTATGTCCCCTCCAGGCACTGCAGTGCAGCTCTGAGGTGTCCCTGGACGCTGCTTTTCTGCGGGGTCTCAACCCCGACCCCCCCAGCTCTCGCTCTCCGTCCGGGCCGGGCCCGCTCGGCCCCTCAGCCCTGCGCAGCCGCCGCGCCGCCGCCTGCCCGCTGCCCTTGGCAGGGCAGAGCTCCTCCCAGCCTGGGAAGGCCATCCCGTGGCTCCGTGCCCGCTCCGGGAGCTGCCTGCCCTCCGCTCTCGCCTGCTTCCGCCTCGCTTCCTCCTTGGCAGCCGCAGCGCCGCGGGCGCAGAGCGCAGCTCTCGGGGAGCAATGACGGAGGTGAGGAGAGAGGTGTTCGGGCAGATGCCCCAGGAGCAAGGAGGAGGAGTGGTGGAAAAGTTCACCTTAAAGTCAGACAGCCTGAAAGTGGAGATCCTGTCGTTAGGCTGCATCATCGCTGCTCTGGAGGTGAAAGGCAGCGGAGGAGAGTTTACAGACGTTGTCCTGGGCTTCGACACTTTGGAGGGTGAGTCGAAATCTGTCTCTTAAAAATAATAATATACAGAATATAGAGAAATCAGGTGATCGAAGCAGCGTTTTCTGCTTGCTTCATGTTACTAACGCTGCTTCCAAGGGCCTCCTCCAAGCTACAGGCTGAGTAAATGCAACTGCTGCTGACGGTGCTGGGCTCAGTGGTAGGTAGGGAACGGGACAGTGGTGGAGGCAGGCTGCAGGGTGCCCCTCTAAACGAGCAGCACTGTGTCACCCTGCGAACAGCAGGGACAGGGGGCTCCTCTGCAGGTCTGCAGAGCACAAGAGCCCATCAGACTGTCTGAATCAGAGCTGTGTGACCATGAGGTTCACTAAGGCCAAGAGCAAGGTCCTGCACCTGAGTCAGGGCAATGCGCGATATCACTCCATGCTGGGGGTGATGAGAGCAGCCCTGCAGAGAAGGACCTGGGGGTGTTGGTGGGGGAGAAGCTGGGCAGGAGCCAGCAATGGGCACTGGCAGCCCAGAAGGCTAAGGGCAGCCTGGGCTGCATCCAAGGCAGCGTGGGCAGAGATGGGGAGAGAGGATCCTGCCCCTCTGCTCTGCTCAAACCTCACCTGCAGGGCTGGGGCCAGCTCTGGAGCCCTCAAGACAAGAGAGACCTGGAGCTGCTGGCCACAAAGATGCTCAGAGGGCTGGAGAACCTCTGTTGTGGGGACAGGCTGGGAGAGTTGGGGCTGTTCAGCCTGGAGAAGAGAAGGCTCCAGGCAGACCTTAGAGCTGCATTTCAATATCTGAAGGGAACCTACAGGCAGGCTGGGGAGGGACTGTTCAGATGGGCTTGGAGTGATAGGCTGAGGGCAATGGTTTGAAAGTGGAGCAGGGCAGAGTTAGGTTGGACCTGAGCAGGAATTTGTGCAGAAGGAGAGTGGTGAGACACTGGCACAGGCTGCCCAGGGCTGTGCTTGAGGCCCTGTCCCTGCAGACATTCAAGCTGAGCCTTGCTGTGTCCCTGTGCAGCCTGCTCCATCTGGAGGTGTCCCTGCTAGGTGCAGGAGAGTGGCCAAGATGGCCTCGGAGGGTCCCTGCCAACCTGATGCAGGCTGTGACTCTGTGTGCATGGCTATGGAGCTGTGTCCTCTGAAGCAGCAGAACTTCAGTCACCTCTTTAGTGCTGTGGGAAGTCAAGAGACACACCTGTGTCTGTAAGCACACCTGGGGACCCCCGGCCCTGCCCCACTCCTTGTGCATAACCAGGTGCTGTTTCCTGCCAGGCTACACACGGAAGCATCCCTTCTTCGGAGCTGTCGTGGGGCGCGTTGCCAACAGGATTGCCAAGGGGAGGTTCAGCCTGGATGGGAAGGAGTATCAGCTCTTCCTCAACAATGGGCCCAACAGCCTGCATGGAGGAGCCAAGGGATTTGACAAGGTGAAAATCAGGCTGCCAGGTCCTGGTGTCACCTGGACCACAGGCTGTGGGGCACAGTGCTGGATGGGACGAGCCTGCAATGGGATGTGGTGATCACAGAATGGGTTGGGTTGGATGGGACCTCCAAAGCTCATCCAGTCCAAGCCCCTGCACTCAGCAGGGACAACCTCCACTAGAGCAGGTTGGGTTGCCCAGAGCTCCAGCCTCACCTCGAATATCTTCAGGGATGGGCCCCAACCACCTCCCTGGGCAACCTGCTGTAGGCTTCCAGCAGCCTCCTGCTGCACAACTTGTTCCTCACAGCCAATCTCAAGCTGCTCTGCTCTAGTTTGCAGCCATTGCCCTCAGCCTGTCCCTGCAGGCCTTTAGCAACAGTCACTCTCCAGCCTACTTGTAGCCCCTTCAGGTACTGCTGTTAGGTACTGCTGCTCCCCAGAGCCTTCTCTTCTCCAGACTGAACACCTCCAGCTCCCTCAACTTGTCCCCATAGCAGAGCTGCTCCAACCCCCCTGATCATTTTCATGATGAGGACACAGCCTCATGCATGATAGAGGCTCCCAAGGTGCCACCCCAGAGTGGGTGCTGTAGTTGCTCAGTGCCCAGAGAAAGATTCCTAGGAACTACACAGACTCAGCATCTGTGAGTTCAAGCCTGTTCCTTGCCCCTTAGCTCTTCCCAGAGTCAGAAAGTCCTGGGTGTGCAGAAACTGAATCTCATTCCTGTTTGCTTTTGAGAGCACTCCCAAGTACAGGGAAGGGCAATGGGGTTGCTTTGGGTTCAGAGTGCTTATTGTGTCACTGCCTTCAGTGCTGCTTTCACCCCAGTGACAGCTTACCCCAGGCCCTTGCTCTGACTCACAGCAGTGGGTGACTAGATCAGGCCTGGAAAATGTTCCAGCATCACCATGTCCTGTCTCCAACCCTTCTTTGTGACCTCCACGGATAAAATAACCTTCTCCTGGTCTCAGGGCACTCAACCCTTCCTATCTTCTCCTAAGAACTGCTGCCAAAGTCCAGATACTATCCATGTGCTAGAAGTAGAAAGAGCAGTGGAGCATGTCCCCTCTTGAAAGCCTTGCTGGTAACCCTGCTGATGGCATAGCAGGCTCAGAAGTCTGCCTCCGTTGGCTTGGCTTTGTCAGGTCCCATGTAACCAGCAGGTAACTGATCCACCCTTTCCCCAGCAGAGCACACGTGGCTGTGCTGGTGAAGCTGCTCCCCTGGGTTAATGTTTTGTTCTGTGAGAGGACAAAAGGCAAAAGTCACAATCTGTGGACCAAAGCTCACTTCTGGGCAGGGCAATATGAACGGGCATCAGATCACCACCAAATGCTCCTCAGGAACTGAAGGAGAAAAACAAAAGAAAGGCCTGGGGTGCCTTGGCTGTTGGTTTAAGGTTTCATTCTGTGCACTGGTCTCTGTGAGCTGGAGCTGGAAACCCCTTTGCAGCCCTGGCTTTCAGGCTGCCCTCTGCAGCCCAGGGACATGGGCTCTTCTCCTACCTCTTTGAAGGCCTTGTTTTGCTGAAGGCAAATCACCTCCTGCAGACAGATCCACTGATTGCCTTGAGTTGGGAGGGACCCTCCAAGGGCGTCTTTTCCACCCCCCTGTACTCAGCAGGGACACCTCCAGCTGGAGCAGGCTGCACAGGGACACAGCAAGGCTCAGCTTGAATGTCTGCAGGGACAGGGCCTCAAGCACAGCCCTGGGCAGCCTGTGCCAGTGTCTCACCACTCTCCTTCTGCAAAACTCCCTCCTCAGGTCCAACGTAACTCTGCCCTGCTCCACTTTCAAACCACTGCCCTCGTCCTGTCACTCCAACCCCTTCTGAACAGTCCCTCCCCAGCCTGCCTGGAGGTCCCCTTCAGACACTGAAATGCAGCTCTAAGGTCTCCCCAGAGCCTTCTCCTCTCCAGGCTGAACAGCCTCAACTCTCCCAGCCTGTCCCAACAGCAGAGGCTCTCCAGCTCTCTGAGCATCTCTGTGCCCTCCTCTGGACCCTCTCCAGCAGCTCCAGGCCTCTCTTGTGTTGGGGGCCCCATAGCTGGCTCCAACCCTGCAGGTGAGGTCTGAGCAGACCAGAACAAAGTGACAGGACCCCCTTCTTTTGTCCCTTGGTGGGGACAAGACAGTGACACCTCCCAGCCAGGGCTTTGTGCACTGAGGCATGCTCAGGCCCATGCTGAAGAGCCTTCCAGCTAGGTGACAGTCACTGTGCAGAGACCTGTGGCCAGCCCTGACAGGAACAGGTCACTCTGGCTCTTGGCTGCACCAGTCTTGGCCACCTTGTTGGTATCTCTTGATCCTGCACACCATGGTGCTCTAGTCAGTGTGTGTGCTGATGACAAGGAAGCTTGCAGCCACGCTTAGAGGTGGCAGCAATATCTGATCATGATGCTGGTGGGCTGGGGGATTTCAGAAAACCTCTTAGCTTTAAAAAGCAGTGACAGCTCTGTGCTTGCTGGCCTTCCATAGCTTCTCCTTCGAAGAGCTTCAGCAGAATTTCATGTTAGGAAGAAGTTCTTGGCAGAGAGAATGATTGGCATTGGAATGGGCTGCCCAGGAAGGCTGGGGAGTCCCTTTCCCTGGAGGTGTTTAAATAGAGACTGGATGTGGCACTTGGTGCCATAGTTTAGTTGATTAGGTAATCTTGGGTAGTAGTTTGGACTTGATGATCTCAAAGGTCTTTTCTGACCTGATGGATTCTGTGATTCTGTGTTTCAACCCATGGTGTCCCACAGCAGTGGCAGCTACTGAAGGACCTACTCTGGCAGCCTGGTTGTCACATTTGGCACTCTCAGTTCCTGCCTTTGGCTTTTGACAGCTGCCCCAAGTTTGTGGTCCCTGTGTATGACATGAAAGAGGTCATCTCGGGATGTGACTGTCCCCATCTGTTTGGCATGGGTGTGCCACACCTCGGATACTGGGTTCANTGGTAGGAGTAAGGGCAGGAAGGATGATTGAACCCCCTCCCGTGTTGCTGTGCATTGTCCCTTGAGCCTGTTCAGTCCCTGCCATCAGCCCAGGTTGGGGCAGGAGAGCAGAGGGCACAGCACCTTTGCCAGGACTGCCCCACCACTGGCACACTCCTTGCAGGTTCTCTGGAGCCCCCAGGTCCTCCCCAACGGTGTCTGCTTCTTCCGGCTGAGCCCTGATGGGGAGGAAGGCTACCCTGGGGACCTGCACGTCTGGGTGACCTACACGCTGAGCGGCAGCGAGCTGGCCATCAACTACCGAGCGCAGGCCAGCAGGGCCACGCCTGTCAGCCTCACCAACCATGCCTACTTCAACCTGGCCGGGCAGGTAAGCCCTCTGCGGGAGAGGCATGCCTGGGGACGTATGGAGTAGTGCTCAGGTCACCTGGGCCTACAGGCTGCTCTGGGGACACCGCAGGGATGCGGCACCGGAGGGTGTCACTGTGCATGGGGGCTGCAGGCAGCTGCTGAGCTGGGGCAGGACTGAAGCACACAGACCTCACCTCAGGCCCAGGGCAGCCTGGACTGCTTCCAAAGCAGCATGGGCAGAGATGGAGACAGGGGATCCTGCCCCTCTGCTCTGCTCTGCTGAGACCTCACCTACAGGGCTGGGGCCACCTCTGGGAACCCTAACACAAGAGAGACCTGGAGCTGCTGGAAAGGGTCCAGAGGAGGGCACAGAGATGCTCAGAGGGCTGGAGAGCCTCTGCTATGGGGACAGGCTGGGAGAGTTGGGGGTGTGCAGCCTGGAGAAGGCTCCAGGCAGACCTCAGAGCTGCATTTCAATATCTGAAGGGGACCTCCAGGCAGGCTGGGGAGGGACTGTGCAGAAGGGCCTGTGGGGATAGGCCAAGGGCAATTGTTTGAAAGTGGAACAGGGCAGAGTTAGGTTGGACCTGAGGAGGAAGTTGTGCAGAAGGAGAGTGGTGAGACACTGGCACAGGCTGCCCAGGGCTGTGCTTGAGGCCCTGTCCCTGCAGACATTCAAGCTCAGCCTTGCTGTGTCCCTGTGCAGCCTGCTCCAGCTGAAGGTGTCCCTGCTGGGTGCAGGGGGGTGGCCAAGATGGCCTCGGAGGGTCCCTGCCAACCTGATGCAGCCTGTGGCTCTGTAAGGGTGCATTCTCCCAGTGTCACAAACATACATCCCCTTGTATTAGCTGTGCTTTTGTGTGCTGCTGTGGAGTTTCAGTCTCTCCTGGTCCCTTAGGAAGATCCCAAAGGAGGCACAGCACTGGCAAGCCCTAGGGATGGACTAGCATTTCCTTAGCTCTCTTCTGCTGGTGCTTCTGAGGACATTCTGCAGCCTCGTGTGGATGGTGCAGCTGAGCTCAGGGCCTGTACTGCCAGCCCAGCACTGCACACCCAGCTCAAAATGGGGAGGGAAAACATGGAAATGGGATGTTAGGCAACCAAGACTACGGAGCGTGGGCAGGAGCAGGCTGCAGAAGGCTCCCACACCACAGTCCAGGGTCCTGCCATCTAGACAGGCCCTGTCTTGCACCTGCCTGTTGGTCTCATCCAGTTTATAGCTGTGCTTGGAGGGCAGAGCAATAGGATCAGCCAGAGCAGTCACATTTAGGTGTGAGACAAAGACCCTTACAGGTGTCAGTGAGAGAACCTCAGCCCCTCTGTGCAGGAGATTGAGGTCTGCCCAGGCTGCTGCCCTGACAGTGCTGGGCAGCTGTTAGCTCACCCTCTCTTTGTGCTCCCAGTGCAGCTCAGGCCTGTTCCCAGAGGAACAGGTGACCTCTGAGCATGAAACTGCTGCTCAGATTAGACAGTGACTTGCAGGCTCAGCTTTGAGCCTGCTCACCTTCCAGCTCAGCAGGTTTTCTGCCAGCACACCTGGGGCTGCAGCAGAGGAAGAGGAGCCAGGAGGGTGTTGCACTTCCTCGTGCTTGCTTCCTTCCCCTTTTGCCTGCCACTGTGTGCTCAGCAACCAGCGTGTTCTGGCCAGTTGATCTCAAGGATGATAGTGCTTGGTGAGGAACAAAAGGGTCTGGAGAACAGGGCTGGTGAGGATCGGCTGGGGCAGCTGGGATTGTTCAGTGTGGAGGAGGCTGAGGACAGACCTTTTGGCTCTCCACAGCTCCCTGAAAGAAAGCTGGAGCCGGGTGGGGGTTGGCCTCTTCTCCCTAGGAACAAGTGACAGTAGGAGAGGGAGTGGCCTCAAGTTGCACCAGGAGAGCTTTAGGTTGGAAACTTCTTCCCTGAAAGTCTTCTCAAAACCTGGCACAGGCTGTCCTGGGAGGTAGTTGAATGCCCATACCTTGGGTATGTTTGAAAGAGGCAGAGCTGTGCTGCTGAGGGCCATGGCTTAGCCCCAGCCTTGGCAGAGTTAGAAAATGGTTGGGCTGGAAGATCTTGAAGGGCTTTTCCAACCCAAACAATTCTGCCTGCATGATTCTAAGTTCAGACAGTCTCAGCCATGCAGGGTTTACAGCTCATAGGCCCCAAGAAGGTTTTTGCCTGTGCTGGTATCTTTTTCCCATGCCCAGGCCCAAGGTGGGACGATGGCCAAGGCACTAAACTTATCAGCCATAGCATCGAAGTGGGCAGTCCCTTCCTGGGTGTGCTTAGGGCTGCTGGAATAGTGGGAGGGCTGCAGCAGGAGTGCCAGCATTTCCCATTCTCCTGGGTGCTGGAATGGTGGGAGGGCTGCAGCAGGAATGCCAGAATAGACTCATAGAATGGTAAGGTTGGAAGGGACCTCAAAGATCATCCAGTTCCAACCCCCTGCCATAGGCAGGGACACCTCCCACTAGTACAGGTCATTCAAGGCCTCCTCCAACCTGGCCTTGAACACCTCCAGGGAGGGAGCAGCCACAACCTCCCTGGGCAACCTGTGCCAGTGTCTCACCACCCTCACTATATAGAACTTCCTCCTAACATCCAGTTTCAATCTCCCCTCTGACACTTCAAACCCATTGCCCCTTCTCCTGTCATTGCAAGACCTTGTCAATAGTCCCTCCCCAGCCTTCCTGTAGCCCCCTTCAGATACTGGAAGGCTACTCTAAGGTCTCCTCGAAGCCTTCTCTTCTCCAGGCTGAAGAGCCCCAACTCTCTCAGCCTGTTCTCATAGCAGAGCATTTCCCACCCTCCTGGCTGCTGGAATGGTGGGAGGGCTGCAGCAGGAACCCCAGCATTTCCCATCCTCCCGCAGGGCTCTAGAGATATCTACGACCATGAGATTACAATTGAAGCAGATTCCTACCTGCCTGTGGACGACACGAAGATCCCTACTGGTAGGTGCTGTGACACCATGGCACATGGTGGAGACAGTTTTACAGAGCAGTCTTTGTGGCTGTCAGGAAACAGCACTGCCCAGAAAGAGGGATACAGCAGGACCTAGAGGACCCCAGGCACAAGGGGGCCCTCAACCGTGGGAACAGCCCCACAGCACAGGAACGGAGTGGGCAGAGCCAGGTGCAGGTGGCAGGGTCCACCAGCAGCCCCAGGCCTGGGGAGAGGGTGGACCAGCATCTGTCAAGGGGCTGCAAGCAGGAGCTGCTGGAAGTGGGGCCAGGCTCAAGTGAAAAGTCAAGGCTGCAGGGTGAGGCTAAGGGGATCAACCCAGGAGACAGCCTCGCTGAACTCCAGGCCAAAGCATGTCCCTCAAGACCACCTCTCTGAGGACCAGTCCATTGTGCCAGGGCCACTGGGGCCACAGACAGGTTGGTAGCCAGGATCACCCCGGGCCTTGCCTGCTTCACTTCCTGTGTTTGGCTTTATTGCGCCTCTCTGCTTTCCACCCGATACCACAGCCTTGCTTCCACAGCTCTTGTTGCTCTGAGATCAGCCTGTGCTCAAAGGCCACAGCAAGGGAGCAGCAGAAGTCACCTCTGAAGCCTCAGTACAAGGTGGGAGATGTAAGCAGCATGCTGCAGGCATGGTGCTGCTGTCAGTAAGTGCAACCAGGACGTGCCCAGACTCCCCGATGTGGAGTTCCCAGGCCCAGCACTGAACTCTGGAAGCTTTGGTGCTTGGCTTGGGAGCCAAGTTTTGTCCTTCCCTGCAAGAGCTGAGCCCTCAGTGGGACAGGAGAGCTGGCACTGCAGGATACACAAACAACACTTTCCTCTGTTTAACCAGATAGCAAGTTACTGGCTTTAAGGGTGAAAAGCTTTATTTTGGTTTTATTTAAGTTGCATTTGGCTTAATTTTTGAATGATGCCAACTAGATTCAAATGATTTTGAAAGTGGACTTCCAGATTTGCTCCTCAAGGATGGCTTTTCACCCAGCTCAGCTGGCTCAGAGGGAGGGAGGCTGTGGGGGTGCAGATGATGAACCATGGCCCTGCTGTGCCGGAGGTCTCAGAGGCCAGAGCAGTGCCAGGAGCTGGTTGGGAGCATGCCTGCTGGGAAGGTCGTGCTCCTGAGTGCACAGTGAAGGTGTGGGGCAGGATGTGCCTAGAGGCTGCATCAGCCCAAGGGATTGTTTCTGGTAAGCATAGGCTCTGCCCAACATGGCAGGGCTTGCTTCCCTGATGCTCTTGTAGGGCTGACTGCACCTTCTGAATTCAGGAGGGAGAGGAAGGGAGGCTTTGAAAAGGAAAAAAATAAACAATAGAAAGCAAAAAAAGAGGAGGCAACAAAGATAGTCAGAGGGCTGGA
>WBNM01008133.1:0-14795 GCA_013399055.1 Ramphastos sulfuratus
TCTGTGATTCTATGATAAATAACTTTGCTTAGTTTTCAGATGACTGTTTCTTTGTCTATGAAAATATGAAATAGAGTCTTCACAAAAGCAACCTTCATTATTCACAAGTGTGCTTAAGGAATTCTGTCTGCATTACTATTCTCTTAGTGAAAAACAGAGGTGGACTAAGACTAAATGTTATATCTTGCCAGTCAGATACTATAAGTTGTAGGTAATATCTAGGGTAGAGTAGAGGATAATGAATAGTTCACATTATAGGACTTCTTAAATTGTAAAAAACACACAAAATATTGAAGGAAAAAAATTGTTAAAATCGAGTTACATATGTAAACAATTTTGGGAGTTAGAAGACTAATATTGGGACAATTTTAGTTACAAGGAGCAATTTGGGTAGCTGGGTGTGAAAAATAGATAGGAATTTGCATTTTCTTTATAGTCAGCAATACTATGTGATATATCTTTGTCAGTTGGGTTTTGCTTGCTGCTTTCTAAGTAATCTTTCATAGTCTCATTTTTTCTTTACATTTTTGCTTACCTAATCCTAGAGGTCAGCTGAATTTAACTGATAGACATGGCACTTAAACACTACCACTGCTTGAGTGTGTGAAAGCCATAGAAAATAGTGATGTCTGATGTTGAACAAGCCAAGTACCCTCAACGAACAAGCTGCCTGGGGGCAGGGGAGTTGTGGAGTCTCCCTCTCTGGAGATATTAAAGTGCTGCCTGAATGTGTTTCTCTGTGATCTGATATAGGTGATCCAGCTGTGGCAGGGGGGTTGGACTGGATGAGCTTTCGAGGTTCCCTCCAGCCTCTAACCTTCTGTGATTCTGTGAAGAACTCATTCCATTTTCATGTTAATTTAGTAAAAATCAGAACTGATGAAATATTATATATTTATTAATATAAATATTATTATTATTTTAAATAATAACTGTATTGCTGTCAGACATAACTCTCTGAAGTTTCTCAGAGTCAGGATGCTCCCCAAGATAGCTCTGCTAACCATTTTTTCCCAAATACTACCTTTAAAATGCCAATTTCCCCCAGATCTTTTCTCAAGATGTCTACTGTAGGTTTAGGTGAGCTCTTTATTCAGACAGGGTGCATTAGGATGCAGACACAGACGGAAAGAATGGTTTCTGAGCTGACAAGTTATGAAGGATTTTAGATTGATGAGAAATCAGACCATCATTTGGGAAGCATCAATCAATAAAGCAAAGCTAAGTAAAGCATAACATGGAGTTGTACTTTTTTAAAATACTGAGTAGAAGGTTAAGTCCATTTCACATTCCTGTAATGAGGGCTCCAGAGCCGGAGATGGTACTCCAGGAGAGGTCTTACCAGACCTCAGATTGGAAGAATCACCTCTCTATTATATCATGTAATGTAGAAATAAACATAAGTTGCCAAGATCCATTTAATTGTTTATAAATAAATTTATTAATTCATATAATAAACCCACTTCATATCTTGTCTCACAAAGATGACCTTCAGAGGTCCCTTCCATTCTGTGATCCTGTGTGATTCTGTGATCATAGAATCCAGTAGATTGTAAAAGATTTCTAGAGATCATGTACTCCCACCCTCCTGCAGTAAGCAGGGATGTCCTCAACTATATTAGATTGCTCAGAGCCCCATCAAGCTTGATTTTGAATGTATCCAGAGATGAGATCTCCATCACCTGCTTTGGAAACCTGTTCCACTTGTTCCACCACCATCATAGAAAAGAATTTCTTCCTAATGTCCAATTTAAATCTACCCTTCTCTGGTTTAAAACCATTGCCCTTTGTCCTAGTGCTGCATGCCTTTGTAAACAGTCCCTCCCCAGCTTTCTTGTAGGTCCTCTTCAAGCACTGGATGGCCAGTATGAGATCTCTTTGGAGCTATCCCCTCTCCAGACTGAACAATCCCAAGTCTCTCAGCATATCTTTATAGGAGAGGTACTCCAACCTCCTTACCCTTCTGCTTTAATTAGATTTTGTAGGTGTATGCTTGTGTCTGTGTAGTTATAGTAATAATAGATTTGTTACTGAGATTATTATTTTGTGCACCAGGCACAAAGACACATCCTGTAACCTTGTAATGAAGAAGCATCTAATGCTCGCTGATTGTAATAATGATGAAACCACTTTAACTTACTTTGTTTTCATAAGAAAAACAAGAGGAAATGAAATGGTGGGAAAACATGTAGTGTTAAAAATATTGAAGATAGTATGAAAGAAAGCCTAATGGGATCTGATTAATTTACTATTTTTGGACAAGAAATGAAAAAAAATTGTAACAGTCCTTAAGGTAAGAAACAGGAGAAGTTTTAGGTATGACCTCTTCATTTTCCAGGCTCTATTAAACACTTCATCCACAGCATTATAATTTGTTGTTTTCAAGTGATGTAAGTCTGAATTGTGCCTGCAAGCTTCTGGTACAACAATAGCTTTAGAGTGGATCCTTCCCACTGTACCTACAACAATATTGTGTGTTCAATCTCTTCCAGCTGTGTTTCCCACATTGGTGGTCTCATGGGGTTGAAGTTCCAAAGCACTCAGTGTCAGTCTGTGTCCTTTTGCCATTAGTGAGGTACACATCACATCAAACAGAGACAGTCCCTCTGAAAACAAAACCACATTGCTTCTAGCAACATTATTATGACTTTTGATGAACTACATACAGTTCTGTGCTTGAAAATGAAAACTCTCATTTTCTTGATTTTTTTTTTCCTCCGTGATATAAAATGGTAATTTTCTCCTTCCCACTGCAAGGCAAACATGATTCTAGATGTAATTTCCAGAGTTTAACCACAGATATAATAACACAAACATTCAATTTTTCAAGAATTGTGACTACGTCTTATTAAACATTTTAGTAGCTTAATTTAATTCAATTTAATTTAATTTAATTTTTTCCAATATGCTTCCAAAGGATTCCCTTCTGGCTTTCCAGAAAAGAATCTGTGATTGCTACAAAGACAGGCTGAGAGAACTGGGATTGTCTGGCCTGGAAAAGAGGCGGCTTAGGGAAGGCCTAATAGCAGCTTTCAGTACCTGAAGGCGGCCTACGAGAAGGATGGAGAGAAGCTGTTTACAACAGCCTCCAGTGATAGGGTGAGGGGCAATGGCTTCAGCCTAAAGAAGACAGACTTAGATTGGTTGTTAGGAAAAGGTTCTTTACTGTGAGGGTGGTGGAACACTGGAATGGGTTGCCCCAGGAGGTGGTTGGACCCCCACTCTGGAGATATTCAAGGTAAGGCTCAGCAGGGCTCTGGGCAACTTGATCTAGTTGAGGATGCCCCTGCTGACTGCAGAGTGAGGGTTGGACTAGATGACCTCTGGAGGTCTCTTCCAACCCAGACCATTCAATGATTCTATGATTAGCTTGAAAAGACCAAACTCACCCACTATATATTCTGAATTTTTCATTATCTCCTGCTCCCCTGGCATGATGATCACTTAGAATTATGTGTCTATTGAAGTGACAGACACGAATATGTTTTGTTAAGATTTTGTTCTTATTATTTTGTGTTGCCTCAAAGCTAGAGGCCAGCACCGGAGGACTATGGTAATGCCAGTTACTGTGATAAAGTCCTTGGAAAGGAAGCAATCATTATGGTTGCCTTCCCTTCTCTCTCTCCAATAGATTGTCCTGGTAGGCCTAAGCAGGCAAAAATAGGCTTATACATGTCTTGGCTTGCCCAGACATGTTTTTCTGCTCTCCCTCCCTCTGCTATGGGGAGAAGCAACTCTGGGAAAGAGGACAAAGAACCTGGAGCCAATGAGTCTAAGGACTCTGACCTGCCCAGGCTTGTTTCTGTCCTGTAGTAAACAAGGTACACTCACTCAGCTTGTGTATGCCNCTCTTGTAATTCACCATTGCCTTCTACCATAAGAAGAAAGGAGCTCCTTGAGTCCATCTAGTGGGCAAGTGGGGTATTGACCACAAGCGGTACATTGACCTCAGGAACCTTCTCTTCCAGTTCAGTTGAGTTCAACTAATGTTATATATTATCACTGGTTATTTCTAGATCCTATGTTATTATCTATATAAAGTTTCCATGACCACGCAAAGAACCAATTATTATTAAAATTAGAGGTCGGTGTGGCAAGAGTTCTGAATATTGAATATTTTTAAACAATATTAGTTTTCAAAAATATCATTTTGCATTAATTAATTACCCCTTCATAACACAGATGCAGAGTTCAAACTTCTTTTTTGAACTCCAAAGGTCTTCTGAATTTACAGAGAGTTGCCTAATACCACAGAAAAATGAAACAAAGTGAAACAAAACAAACTCAGACTTGGGCCGCTGGAAGGGAAATGTTTCTGCTAGGTATTTTTTTGACTTGGTATCCTTTATACAAATGAAGCACATGCAGGAAAATCTTGCAGACTATACCTGGCAAAAGAAGGGTTTGCTCTGGAATCCACTTGTGTACATATTCAAAAGAGAAAGATATCAATCTACTTTAAAGTAGATACACCATATCCATATTTTTTAATGTAGCACAATTAAATCATATTGAACATAGGAGTAAAGCAAGGGTATGGTGTGGATAATACCTGAAAATCTGATTTTACAGATTTTAGCCAAAGGGACTCAAGAGGAAAAATTAATAACTGTAAGTCTGAGTCAGTGTTTGCACAAAACAAGCTCAATATGATTGTAGGGAGATCTATGGAGTAAATAATTGAAATGAAGACTACTATTACAGAGAGAAAAGCTACTCAACAAAATGAGAAAGTGTGAAAGTTTTGGAGCATTCCCATGTTATCCACTGGTTTGGGATTTTTAAGCTCTTGGGGTTTGAAGCTCTGTCTTCAAAGGTGGTAGTGCTGAGAAGATGGCTAGAAAGACAGAAAACACTAGATTAGAATAAATTGCAGAGTTAATACAGTCAGGTTTTTAGATATTTGTTTTTTTTCTTCAGGAGACTTTGCCTTAAAATTCAGCACAAGCATATACATGCATAGAGAGTACAAAGCACTTAGTGCATTGTAAGTCAATATCCTCCTTGTGCTCTTAGAGTCTCTTGTAGACAAAACCTAATAGAGAGGACATTCATTTTTTCCCCATGCTCTCTTGACTAGATTCATTTAGCCCCTCTAATAAAACTCCTTGCAGGTTTTCCCTGTTTCAACAATTTGCATTTAAAACTACAGAGATAAAATAAGAGCAGCTAATGGAAAGATTATTTTGTTAAGGCCTTCAATAACCGTAAGACACATTCAAGGGTTCCTGTTATTACATATGCCAGGCTCAATAAATGTCATCCATTTGCATAGGCCCTGAAGTTTCTATCTCTATTCAATTGCTGCCACAGACTCTTGTCATACAGGCTGAATCTCTCTGACCAGAAATATTCAATACATCTTTACCCAGAGATCTGAGGAAGTCAGATAATACATTACCAACAGAACTGAACACATGTTTTTTAAGACATCTTTTGTAATAATCAATCAAGTGATTGTTTTGCTTGCCATGTTCAGAGGTATATTACATGTCCTCCTGGATAATGGATGTTTTTTCCACTCTAAGTGTTCGGAAGGATACTTAAGCTCTGATTCTCTAATTATTAGGCTTACAGCAAAACAGTGTATGGAGTTTTAGTAGCCATGGACAGCTTGCGGAATTTTTGTGTGCAGCTACTTAGTGACCTGATGCAAGGCTGAGAAATCCACTTTTTTGCTGAGAAAAAAAAAAAAAAAAGTGGCTACTAAATTTCTTTGGAGGGATGAACTGGAAAAAAAACAGGTTAGAAGACCTCATCAAAATGAAATAGATGTATTAATTTCTCAATAGTACCTTACAGGAGATGGAAAGAAACTTTCCTGTGATTTTAGAAGTCTGTTAACGGACTCCAGAGAAGGAGACTCTGCAACCTCTCTAGACAGCCTATTCCAGTCCTCTGCCACCCTTAAAGTAAAAAAGTTTTGACTCATATTTAGGTGGAATTTCCTGTGTTACAATTTGTTCCTGTTGATTTTTGTCCTGTTGCTGGGGAGCACTGAAAAGAGTCTGATTTCATCCCCTTGACACTTGACCTTTAGATGTTTATAAGCATTGGTAAGATTCCCTCTCAGTCTTCTCTCCGTGCTAAACAGACTCAGGTCTCTCAGTCTTTCCTCATCAAAGAGACACTCTAGTCCTCAATCAGCTTTGGAACTTTCTACTGGACTCTCTCCAGCATGTCCCTGCCTATCTTTTTCCATCCCTGATACCAGAAGTGTCTCACCAGGGGCTAAATAGAGAGGCAGGATTATTACTTTCTGCTTGAGAGCAGTGCTTTACCTAATGTAACACAGGATGCTGTCAACCCTGCACGAGCATAATACTAGCTCAACATGGTGTCCACCAGGCCATGCAGGTCCTCTGCAAAGCTACTCTTCACCCAGCATATAGTGGTTCCTGGATTCATTCTTTCCCAGATATAGGGCTTGCTATTTGCCTTTGTTTATTTTTATGGGTTTCTCCTCAGTCTGTTTTTTTTCCCAGCCTGTCAAGGATCTTTTGAATGGCAACACATCCATCTGGTGCATCAACAAATCCTAATTTTGTCTCATCTAATAATGTGCTGAGGGAGCACTTGATCCAATATATATATATATATATACACACACACAAAAGAATTTAGCTGAAAACGTATTCATATCTTTGCAAAGTCATACACATGTCTATTGCCCTAGAAATTTTAATTCTCCTTAAATATCCATTGCCTCAATTTTACTCACAGAATCTTAAAGGTAGAAGCTGCTAAACCTATGTTTTTTATGATTTATTATACAAATTGTCATCTTGCATTCGGTTTGATTAGTATCATTTATTAAAAGAGCTTCATTAATTGGGTTGCATTGCTTTGAGAGTAAAATAATTCAGTCTTACTCAATAAGTGCAAAGGTTTCCAAATCTGGAAGGTGCTGGTGGAAAACCAACTGTGTCCTGGGCTGCATCAAGAGAAGCATGGCCAGCAGGTTGAGGAAGGTGATTCTGCCCCTCTACTCCACTCTGGTGAGACCCCACCTGGAGTACTACATCCAGTTCTAGGGCCCCTATTACAGGAAAGATATGAACGTGCTGGAGCATGTCCAGAGAAGGGCCACAAGGATGATCAGAGGGCTGGAGCTTATCTCCTGTGAGGACAGTTGGGGTTGTTCTGTCTGGAGAAGAGAAGGCTCCAAGGAAACCTTATTGTGACCTTCCAATATCTGAAGGAGGCCTACAAGAAAGCTGGGGAGGGACTTTTTAGGGTGTCAGGCAGTGATAGGACTAGATGAGAATGGAGCAAAACTAGAAGTAGGTAGATTCAGATTGGATATTAGGAAGAAGTTGGAAGTTGGAAGATGGAGCTAAATGATCTTTGAGGTCCCTTCCAAACTAAACCATTCTGTAAGTTCTTCACCATGAGGGTGGTGAGACACCAGCCCAGGTTGTCCAGGGAGGTGGTGGAAGCCTCATCCCTGGATGTTTTTAAGACCAGGCTGTATGTGGCTCTGGGCAATCCGATCTAGTGTGAGGTGTCCCTGGCTTGGAACTAGATGATCCTTGAGGTCCCTTTCAGCCCTGACAGTTCTATAATTCTATTTTGGCAAGGAATTAGAGATACAGGAGTTTGCCTTCCTTTAGAAACCATTCACGTAATTGTCTAAGATGACAGAAAGAGAAGCTACATTTTATAAAACCCCTAAAAGGCTGCTGGGTCATTACTAAAGAAAATATGAGTTTGATTTTCAATGGACAGTTTAAAAAAAAAAAAAAATCAGTTTTTCACCTGCTGTATTAAACTAAGCTGAAAATCAGGTTTCTTTTTCCTTCACATGCTAAAGTGACTATTACGGTTATTCAGGAATTATTTCATTGCTATTTAATTCCTTCTATCTCAAGGGCATCATCTTTCATTAAAGGAATAGGCCATATGACTCAAGGGAGAAGCTTGTTTCAGCTGCCTGATTTCAGTCTCAGACAGAGTTCAAAGAATATTTGTTTTCTTTACTGGTGACATAAATTTTAGAGCTGCTGAAATGCCTTAGGGTCCTTATCAGGGCTGTTAAAAAAGTGTTTGAATTTCCTGCTGTAACCCATATTGAGGCAAAATGGGGGGGGAAATAAATTAAGGTATTGTTGTTGTAAATACTGGTATTTGGAATCTTTTATTACATACAATTTATTAATTGTTTGACTACAGGAATCTTCATGAAGTTTTATTTGGGAAGGGGGAAAAAAAGGAAAGGAAGAGAAGTGAAGTCACAGCAAGTTGTCAGGCAGTGGCGTGAGTTACAGGAGCTGGTGCTTGAGGCCGGGGAGCAGGAGCTGGCTGGACAGCATCTGCATATGTGAGCATCAGGCAGCAGCTGGGTCCATGCGTAGCACAGAGAGTCCAAGCAGCATCTTATGGACAGGGATGGATACTATTCCTGTGTGGGAGAAGGTCCAAATTATGCCTAAAAGAAGTGTCTCTGCATGTCTTAAGCACATACATACATACCCACCTTGTGTCCCCCCCCCCACCTTCTTCCCAGGCTGGAAGAAGCAGGAAGAGCAGATAAAAGCCTTGCTGCCTCTCAGTTTGCCACAGAAACACCATGTTTGGTCTTGTTTAGCACCCTGCTGTGTTTCTGGTAAGCACAGGTCACAATGCTGGGCATGTGCATCTCCCTTTTTGGAAGAAAAAACTAGGATTGTCTCAAGGGGCATCTTCATTTGTTGCTATTGGTCAAAGACATTCGACAAAATGTTTAAAACTTAGTCAACTTATTTGTTTGCTGCTGCTGCTTTTTATTTGCTTGCTACCTGTCTTCCTTTGCATGCCTTTGCACTGCGTGTATAGAATCATTAGAATAGAATAGAATAGAATAGAATAGAATAGAATAGAATAGAATAGAACAGAACAGAATAGAATAGAATACAATAGAATACAATACAATACAATAGAATTCTTCCAGGTTGGAAGAGACCTCCAAGATCATCCAATCCAACCTATCACCCAGCCCTATCCAATCAACTAGACCATGGCACTAAGTGGCCCATCCAGGTTTTTCTTGAACACCTCCAGGGATGTTGACTCCACCACCTCCCCGGCCAGCCCATTCCAATGCCAATCACTCTTTCTGTGAAGAATTTCTTCCTAATGCCCAGCCTAAACCCGTCCTGGCACAGCTTGAGACTGTACCCTCTTGCTCTGTCACTGGGTGCCTGGGAGAAGAGACCAACCCCCACCTGGCTACAACCTCCTTTCAGGTAGTTGTAGACAGCAATGAGGTCACCTCTGAGCCTCCTCCAGGCTGCACACCCCCAGCTCCCTCAGCCTCTCCTCACAGGGCTGTGCTCCAGCCTCCTCACCAGCATTGATGCACTTCTCTGGACACATTCCAGTACCTCAACATCTCTCTTGAATTGAGGGGCGCAGAAGTGGACACAGTATTCAAGGTGTGGCCTGACCAGTGCTGAGTACAGGGGAAGAAGAACCTCTCTTGTCCTGCTGGCCACACTATTCCTGATCCAGGCCAGGATGCCATTGGCTCTCCTGGCCAGCTGGGCACGCTGCCCCTAATAGGGGATGCCCTAGGGGATTGGAACCAGCTAGACCCCTCAAGGCCTAAAAATATGCTGCTTTACTTTTGTAGGTGAGGGACAGCTAAAAATGTAATTTTGTGACTAGAGCATATTTGACAGTCATGGTAACATCTTGAGGCTTCATCGGGGGTTTTTTTGTTCTTTTTTATTTTAATTAATTTGAAAGAAAATTGAGGTGAGCTGGGGAGAAAACTAGTTTAGGTTTTTGTATCATTTCTCTCCTTGTGTCATTGTAAAAGTTTTCATCCAAAGTCTATCATTTTGAATTAGGGTAACCAAAACCTTTACATTCACATTCCTCTTTTCTAGGCAAATGCTCTCAAATCTAATTTGTACATATCTCATCAAAACAATAACAACAACCAAAAAAAAAGAAAGGACAACTCCCCACACTTTCATTTCATACACAGGGACTCCTGCCAGTTCAGTGGTTTCAATCCAAGAGAAATGAGGGAAAAGGAAATATGGAAAACCTAGGTGTAAAGCTGCAAAATGGATGTGTTATAATTTGCGTACCGATAAGCAGAAACTGGGCAGAGTAGATGACAGAATGGTAATTTTTTTCATGCTCAGGCAGAGGAGAGAGCAGTTCTTTTGTGCATGCAAACAAAGGCATCTTTCATCTGCCACAGAAAAGAGAAGAAAAATAACTGCTCCACGAATGAGTGTTACTCAGGAAAATTGTTAGCTGAGGATGGCATTTGAGGATGTAAATTATGGCAGACAACAGAGGGCCAGAATATTCACGGTTTGAGGCTTCTTAAATTTGACTAAGCAGCACAGCTTCTGCTGAAAGCTCATTTTTGGAGTATGCCTGAGGTTATACTGAATGAGCAGAAAACCTGCACATCATGCATGAAACAGGAAAGCCCAAGGATGCCAGAGGAAATGTATTCACAAACTAAGCTACCTTATGAGAAGGCTTTAATTCCATACTGCAGTACCTCCTTCAAATGCTTTCGCCAGAGCAAAAAAAGCAAACAACTAAGCTGCAATAGTTGAAATGTGGCAAGGAGCCCTTCTCTTCACTTTTGCTTTCTTTACTCTGAAGAACTTTGTTTAGCTTGCAAAATGGTGTAATTGAGCAACTCAAGAAGACAGGTATGGGGTTTCCAATATTGCTTAAAAAAAGCAGTGATAAAGAAAGTAGGCAACATATGAAATTGGGGAAAGGTAAAAGAGCAGAGAGGAACAAATAGCTAATGTAAACTGTGACACAAAATAATATGGGAGAAAATGTGAAGAGAATTCAAGGGCAAATTTTGATTCCCTGATTGCTATTAGCCTATTCCTAGTCAGTGATTACCTATATTAGGCAGACAAAAGCAAAAGAGAGACAGAGTACTATAAAGGAAGTTTTCCCGTTGCTGTTAAAGAAACATCTCAATGGGCAGCTCAAACTATCTGCAGTATAGAATCATAGAATCTTAGAATTGTCAGGGCTGGAAGGGACCTCAAGGATCATCTAGTTCCAATTCCTCTGCCATTGCCAGGGACACCTCACGTTAGATCAGGTTGTTCAGAGCCACATCCAGCCTGGCTTAGAAAACTTCCAGAGATGGGGCTTTCACCACCTCCCTGGGCAACTTGTGCCAGTGTCTCACCACCCTCATGGTGAAGACCTTCTTCCTAATATCCAATCTAAATCTACCCACTTCTAGTTTTGCTCCATTACCCCTAGTCCTATCGCTACCCAACACCCTAAAAAGTCTCTCCCCAGCTTTCTCATAGGCCCCCTTCAGATACTGGAAGGTCACAATGGTCTCGGAACCTTCTCCTCTCCAGACTGAACAGTCCCAACTCTCTCAGTCTTTCTTTATGGAAGAGGAGCTCCAGCCCTCTGATCATGCAAGCTGAAGCTTAAATTGTCTAAATGGGAGTTTGTTCAAGCAGAATTTATCAAAGAAAAGCTGATAAAATATATTTAACAAAGAAAACAAACATTCCCCAAACAAACAAGAAAAAAACCCAAACCGCCAAACCAACTCATTTTTCTCAGAGTAAAACTTTTACTGTTTTGAGCTCAGCTATATTTTCCATGGGATAATGCTGTAACAATTTACTTCTGTTACACTGAAATGTATCCCAATTTTCAAGCTTATATTTGAATATAAAGTTGACATTTTTCAATAACAGTAGACAACATTTAGATATTTTCTAGCAGCTTTTATAGAAAAGTTTGGCTTTGTGAGAAATGGTGATATTCTGGCTTCTGATCCAAACTGGAACAAAAGTCTGCTTTGAAATGAAAAGTTTAGGAGAAAAAAAAAAAAAAGCCACTCCACACTTTTCTCTCTTCCATTCCAAGAATTTTTAAGGTGTCTATGGATGAGCAGGTGGATAGGGCTAAGAATGATGTAAATGAGATTAGAATATTGTCAGATAGAAAGTAAGAGCTGCCTTGCATGCTTTTAGGTAACCTAAATTTAAATATTTGTCAGACCTCCACCCAAGAAGTCTTCCTATTAGAGGTCAAGAGTTACATAAGCCTAAGTTGATCATAATATTTTAACACACACAGAAGGATTCATTTTGCACATAAACTGTTTAATTTTGCACATAAACTGTTCAAGAACTCTTTTGTAAGAAAATATATCAGTGCTAGTGAGTGCGATGGTTTGAAGCTGGTACTCTGGCCTAATTCTTAATTATAAGCAAGAATAGGAACTTTCTGGAGATCTTTGAGTAAAGGGTAAATGAAGTAAGGGATTGGACACCAAAGAACAATGATAGATAGGTCTATATCATTTCATTGGATTGCTGATTTTGGATATAATTTGATGCACAAACTGTTCTTGCTCCTTTTCTCACTCTGGCTGCTGCTGGTTGGTGCTTTTGCATGGCTTTGCTGACCTTGGCTGACATTCTTGTTACAGCTAAGTAGCAGTGGGGCTTTCTCTCTATGTTCTCTCTTTCTGCCTTGTATAAGGCAGGGGAAGGGCTATTCACTTTTTTTCCTTGTCAGAGATGAGACGAACATGTCCCAACATCTCAGAAAAAACCTGTTTTGAGCTAAATTTGTGTAAAATGCTAAGTAAGCATTCTGTTTACACTCACCATCCCAAAAATCACCGTCTGCATGAGCTCAGATCCCCAAGAGCTCCCTGATATGCAACGACTGGACAAGAGACCAACTGGGAGAATGCAGAGTTAGCTTGTGGATGCTGTCTGGAGACCACCTGCCTGACTGCAGAGCTTGCATGAACTGGAAGACCACCATTCTGAACCACCACATCTGGAACAGAACTCATGTCACCTAGCACACATAGGAGATGAAGGCTTCCTGTGGTGGAAGGTGATGTCGACTTTGACCCAACCGCAGTCTAGCAGATCCTGGTTCATCAACAGCAGCAATCATTTCAGAGAAACCAGTCAGACAAGGTGGGCTCAACCTTGGAAACCTCCTACCACACAGAACATGCCCAACACCACTGGACAGTGGGCCTGGCTAGGGAAATCACTCCTGGAAAATGCTAAGTGATTCTTAGAAGAACATGCATATTCAATGAGGCAGTCAGGGAAAAGAAGAGAAACCTAACCCTGCAGACTGGATGTTCCGCACCCACTCTCTTCAAATGGACTTTCAGGATGCTGAAGCACTCCGGGGTGGCCTCTCTTCTCTCTGCATGGGGGTATTTCTTTCTTTTCTTTCTTTTTCTTCCCCACTTCTCTTACTCTCTTCCCTCTCCCCATCCTTATCCTCCTGTGTGTAAGTTGCGTGAATACAATAAGGCTAGCCTATGCGTTTGACACCGTTTGTGCCTTAATTCTGTGACCGAGAATCTGAACCTCCCACACCCAGAATTCCTCTGGACTGGGACACTTGCCCATGGGGATGTGAATTAGTGCAGCAGGATCCTTGTACTGTTTCTGAATTGTAAATATATGTAATTGTATTTTCTACATATTCACTGCATTTTATACTTCTAGATTTTAGCTTACTTTTGTAAATACAACTTTCATTTTGCTTCCAAGTTCTGCGTTTTCTTGGTAATTTCCAATTTGTCAGGGTCCAAATCCAACCCACAATGGTGGGAGAAAGAATGATTCTGTTTAGGAGGAAATAAAAGCAGATTTAAATATGTGTAAGTTAAACTTTCCTGTCTGTAAAATTTGAAAGATAGGGATTCAGTATTTCTGTGCTAACATAAAGTAAATGTATGGTTTTATCTACTATTCATATTTTATTTAATGGTAGTTATAGTCATTTGGGCTTCAGCAGGAGTAACTAAAATAGCTCAGTCACAACAGTTCCAGAGGATATAACAGATAGATAGGTAGGTAGGTAGGTAGGTAGGTAGGTAGGTAGGTAGGTAGATAGATAGATAGATAAATGGATGGATGGATGGATGGATGGATGGATGCTCCCTCCCTGAAGGTGTTCAAGGTCAGGTTAGATGAGGCCTCAAGTGACCCATTGTAGTGGGAGATATCCCTGCCTATGGCAGGGGGTTGGAACTAGATGACCTTTGAGGTCTCTTCCAACCTAAACCATTCTATGATTCCTTCTACAATTCTATAAACAAACAAACAAATAAATAAAATAAAATCCTTTCTTTTTGAGAAGATTTAATTGACTCAAATGATTTGTCTGAAACACCTGTGGATTCAATGTCCAAACCAGGTTTAGATGCCTAGGAACAGCTATCAGTGAATTTCAATGAAGCTTTTCATTCCCTTCTCTTTAAGTTTTCATTTGGATTCTTATATTTTCTACTCACTGAAGAGCACTAATTTTGACTACTACTTTAAAAATCAGCTTCTGTGATAGCTTGGGGTCTAACCTTGTATTCCTTCCTTTCTTGCTACAGGCAAGTTCAATCACTTAGGTGATCACCCTCTTTACTACTCATGGAAGTGTTGTAGTCTTAATTTTATTCCTGATACATGACATAATCTTAGGCTCAAAATAAAATGTATGCTTTATCTTTGTATTTAAGAAAATGAGCTTCTTGTTTCTGCCAATTCACTTTGTCTAACAGAGCCCACAAGCAACACTCATTAGGATCTCTGCTTCTGCTGCCACTTAGAAAAGAATTGTTCATTGCAATGCAAATGGAAATACACTTTGGCAAAGCTTGTTGCATCTCTTACAGGTCTATGCAATAATTTGCTGAAGAAGAAATGTTATAGCTCTTCATATTATATTAAAGTTATCATCTGTCATATTGCTGGGCATGCAAGAAAATTCTGTAACAGCACTGGGTGTAATAAGCAGGAGCAGGAGCAGGGAGG
>WBNM01008134.1:0-19149 GCA_013399055.1 Ramphastos sulfuratus
TCTATGATTCTATGATAATGGTGTTAATTTTGGATGTGTAAAGATGTTTTGAAATGCAGATCTGTTGCTGAGTGGATCTAGTAGGAGTTGAAACTTGTCTTTGGGCTTATCAACTTTTTCATTGGGTACTAATGAGGCATTTTGTGTCTAAGCATTTATGGATTGCAGAGTATTCAGCATCAGCAGTAATCTTGACAGTTGCTTAACATACAGAGCATTTGTATGAGGGCTACACTTGCATTCATTAGTTCTTTAGCTTGCAGCAGACAAGACAGAAGTACCTAAATGAACTGGACAATGACCTGCCTTTTTTGATGTTTCTGCACTGTGGCAAATTTATAAATTTCAGTTCTAATTCTTGAAGGTCTTGCAAAAGAAAATCCGACTCAGGTTTGAATTCTTTCAAATTATTCTGTACTTGCATGAAATTTTAGCATGACAAATTGTTTTGATGTCAGATTAATATTTGAAATACAATGGCAAAAATTATGTAAAAGACTATTTAAGCTATTTTTCCCTAAGAGGTATATAAAGGAATTCACTGCTCACAAGGAAATCAGCCTCCAGTTAAATGTTCCCAAACAACAATTTTCATCATCTGTGATGTCTCCCACATCACTGAAGTTTTCTTGCTTTTGATAGGCATTTATAAAACTGGTCATCTTCATTTAGGCTGAGTTTGGTGGCTCATAAGACACTCCAGCTGTTTTATACTTTTCTTCATTGTTCCTTAAGCTTTTAGGATTTTAATTCAGATTCCTCAGAGATTTGGGTTTTGTTATTCTTCCTTGAAAATTTCTCTTTGCTTCCCATGCAAAGAATCTTCAAGAAGCATCAGTTGTCTTTGGATGCCTTTGTTGGTTAGCTTAGCTCTCTTGTGGGTTCAGCATAGTGGTTATCTGCAGATGCATCTCATTGAAGCTTTTCCTTTGACCTACTGGATCCCCAGTATATTCTTTGCAGTTTCCACACTGAGACATTACCCATCGTTAGATACTTCCAAGTGGTTAGAATTCCTCTTCTTCCTTTTCTCTAATTTTTACAGTTTGTCTTTTCTCATGTGTTTCTAGGCATGCAGAATATGGCCTGATGATTATGGACTGCCAAACCACTTCCTTGTTTTTGGTGGCCAGTCTCTTTTTCTTTCTTCTTGAGTCTGAAGCAATGAGGCTGCCCACTTCTGGCACCCTCCAGACAAATCCCAAACTTTCTGATGCTGAATGTGCTCAGTAATTGTGCTTCCAACCCACAAATATTTTTTCCTATGCAGCTTGGACTTTGTATAGAGGAATTTAGTTCTGGCTCAGGCAGAAGTACGTTTAATGGGTTCTATGTACACTTAATGCCACTCCCTGATTCCATATATGATAGAATCATAGAATGGTAAGGATGGAAGGCACCTCAAGGATCATCTAGTTCCAACCCTGCCATAGGCAGGGACACCTCCCACTAGTACAGGTCACTCAAGNCAGCCATTCACCACCCAGCCTGTTGCTATTGTAATTGTAAATGAACTGTGTGAAAGAGATGAGTCTTACTCTCACATCCATGAACAGTTTTGTTTGCTTCTCCTGTCCAGGTGTAAGTGTGGTAACTTGTTTAATTGCTACATTATCCGGTTCAGCAGCATTTCTGTGCTAAATCCAAACTCTAAAATTCAGTTAGAGGAATTGAAGTTGTATAAATTTAGTAGTGATCTGCACAGGTAGTCTCTCTTCAGTCTCCTAGTTTAGAATCTGAAAAGGTAACTGCAGAATCCTTTAACAAGAGGAAAAACCCAACACCAAATGTGCAAAAGACCCAAACCAAAATATGCCTTAGAAGTTTTAGGCTCCCGAGATCTTTGTGTATAAGAGCTACTGCTTCTGTCTCTAAATCTTCCTTTTTGATGCTGCTGGTGCAGATAATCTTCTTGCTTTCTCATAGTTATTTTCTTTTGTTGGTATCCGATTAAGGGCTTTTGGTATACAAGCAGCTTGCAATTTTGTCTGTGAGCAGCTTTGGATCTATCAAAAAAATGCAATTAATGTAGTAAGAATATTACAGTTTACTGATGAACATAAGAGTGAGAACATCTGTAGCTCATTTCACAGAATCATAGCTGGAGCATTTCTTAGAATCCTTGTTTGAGATACTACTCAGTAGACATTCCTATCCTCTAAATGTTTAATGGTATCTGAAGTAGACTCAGCTGTTACCGTAAGAATATAATTTGGTGCAGCCCTTTACTAGAGCACATTTATCTTAAATTCAGGTTTATATACAAAATTTGTATAGGCTCTTGTTCCAGAATGGAAATTTACAAGGTGATGAAGAGCCAAAGCATTTGTATGAATGCATCTCAGCTTTCCTTCTGAGCTTTAATAGGCAGTGCTGTGAATCCTGTAGTAATAAAACTAAATGCTTTGTAAGGATTTGACTTCCCCTTAAAAAACACAAAATCTTTTTTTCTAACAGTTCTAAGGAGTTAGAGAACACTCCTCTCAATTTTTTCAGCTTTCAGTCTGAATAAAATGTCTCTCTGAGTTCAGTAATTTCAGTTAATAGCTTTTTTGTGCATAAACCTCCATGATATGACTTTGGCTTCTCCAACATGTTAGACATTTTGCAGGATTTCTAAAATCATAGAATTATCGAATGGTAAGGTTGGAAGGAGACCTCAAGGATCATCTAGTTCCAACCCCCTGCCGTAGGCAGGGACACCTCCCACTAGTACAGCTCACTCAAGACCTCGTCAATAGTCCCTCCCCAGCCTTCCTGTAGGCCCTCTTCAGATACTGGAAGGCTACTCTAAGGTCTTCTTAAAACCTTCTCTTCTCCAAGCTGCAGAGCCCCAACTCTTGTAGTCTGTCCTCACAGCAGAGCTGCTGCAGCCCTCTGAGCATCTTCGTGGCCTGCTCTGGACCCGCTGCAACAGTTCCATGTCCTTCCTGTGCTGGGGGCTCCAGAACTGCACACAGGACTCCAGATGGGGTCTGAGGAGAGCAGAGCAAAGGGGCAGAATCCCCTCCCTTGCCCTGCTGCCCACACTGCTCTTGCTGCAGCCCAGCACACAGTTGCTGTCTGGGCTGCACTCACACTGCAGGCTCATGTTGAGCTTTTCATCACCCCAGACCCCCAGGGCCTTTTCCTCAGGGCTGCTCTCAGCCATTCCCCACCCAGCCTGGACTTGTGCTTGGGATTGTGCCTACCCAGGTGCAGGACCTTACACTTGGCCTTGTTGAATTTCATGGGGTTGGCCTGGGTCCACCTCTGCAGCCTGTCCAGGTCCCTCTGGATGGATCCCTGCCCTCTAGCAAGTCGACTGTGCCACACAGCTTGGTGTCACCTGCAAACTTGCTGAGGCTGCACTGATTCCTCTGTCCATGGCACTGACAAAGATGTCAAACAGCACTGGTGCCAGCACTGACCCCTGAGGGATGCCACTTGGCACTGGTCTGCAGGTGGACATTGTGCCCTTGATCACCACTCTCTGTGTGCCACCATCCAGCCAATTCCTTATCCAGCAGTGCTCCACCCATCCAGTCCATGTTTTTCCAGCATGGTGACCAGGATGTCATGTGGGACAGAGTCAAATGCCTTACTCAGGTCCAGGTAGATGCCATCAGTTGCCCTTTCCTTGTCCACCATCGCTGTGACTTCATCATAAAAAGCCACTAAATTTGTTAGGCAAGATCTGCCCTTGGTGAAGCCATGGTTTTAGTGTTTTATATATACAGCATAAAACAGAGAATAGAATGCTCAAAAGAGAATTGAGAAGACAAATGTCTATTTTTTGTGTCCTTGATGTAGGCAGAACATGCTGAAGGCTTAGTTTGTACAGGTTGTCCTCAATTTGCATTGTACGATAAGGCTGTAGAGCTAAGTAAACATGTTTGATGGTTATTTTTATTGGTAGCCAGATGTTTAAATCTGCAATTGGTTGTAATGACCTGCAGAGATAGGTGATCTGTTATTACACATGCTAAAGGCTATCATCGTTTTCTCTTATTATTTTCATCTGACAGGCAAAGTCTTGGCAAAGTCACCCTGTGACGTTTTCACTTTCCATGTGTCACTACAGTTAGAATAAGTAGATGCTCTGCAATCTTCTTGCTTTGGTTTTAAATGTAAAATACAGAGGCCATCAAGAATGCCATTGTAGGTATGTGAAGTGTGATGGTTTGGGAGTGCCCTGCCCCCCCACACTTTGTAAAATCCCCCAGACTAGACTCAGCCAGCTGGAAGTTAAGGACTGAAGCTCTATTTACAGCTCAGCACAATGTACAAGCAGAGATATACACAATAGACAGGAACAGTTACAGAAATAGACAAGTTAAAGGGAATACAGAAACAGAACTCCCCTCCCAGAAATCAGAGTCCCCAGGAGGGGCTCTCAACCCCCCTTCCACCTCCTTTCCACCCCTCTACCTTACCCCAAGGTTTGGCTTATGCACAAGGTGAGTTTGGAGGATGGGCCAGGGAGGTTATTTAGCAGAGAGGAGAGGACCCACTGGCTCCCAGAGAGAGACCAAGAGACACTGCCTTATCTGTGTTTGTGTTCTTATTCTTACACATCTCAGCAAGCCTCTGAGTGAAGCAGGCATCACCAGTGTTTGCTTTTCACAGCCTATAATACAATTTTCTCCATTAAAATATTCCAATTAGCCTCAAACCAGCACATGAAGTAAAAGTTGAAGTAAACTCAACAGCTTTAGGACTTCACAAGCAATTAATCTTGAATGTACTTCTGGTTTCATTTTCAGAAGAAACAGCTTTAAAAGCCAGTGAGTTATATTTACTAATTCATTTCTCCCACCTCTAATTCTGCAGCGTTTCGAGCTTCAAGATTCAGACAGCCACTTGCTTCCCAAAAAGATTACAGAGGTCAAAGGTGGAAACAAACCCTTGAAGGCTGATGTAACTGTTCAGATTGGTGAAAAAGAAGTGACATTCCAGGTATGAATTTATAGAATCATAGAATNCTTGCTTTATGGGAAGGCTGCTTAAGAAAACCAAACACAGCCCTCACCCAAACAGCTTCCAGAACATGACAAAGAAAAAAAAAAAAAACAAAACAGGCAACTCTTGACAAGAGTGATTGATATAATTTGCTGACACCCTACTGTTATCTCTCCCAGCATTTGGTATTTTTTAAATCATGACTTCTCTTGCTCCCCCTCCATCCAACAAGTCTTAATTGCAATAGTGGGGTCATGCTCTTTCACAGCTGGCAACACTAAAAGTGCCTCTGACCAACTGTTTTGTTATAAGCTTTTCTTGAATTTATTGCATGTGAAATAGAGGAAGATTCTCATATGGAGGAAAAAAAAGTTATGTAACAAGAGTTTATTTATGATACTCTTGGTGCTGCTTTCCCTTTTTCTCTTAATAAAAACACAATAGTCTGTCTTTGTCTACACTTCAAATAAAATCTAATGAGTGCTTGGTAATGTTCTGACACAGGATGTTGGGAAAATGGAACACAAGTAAGCACATCAAACATGATTAGTTTGAGTTTCTTCCAATAAAGTTTATGACCTTCTAGGTGGTGAAATAAGGCCTTATTCAGGAAACAGAGGCTGATCTGAGTATTTGAAGTTAATGTTGAATTTGGAGAGTCTAGAGTGTCTGTAAATAAGGTGAATTAATGGAAGTGGGAGAGAGATGTTGTTCCTGCTAAGGCTTCAAGGAGACCTTAGAGTAGCCTACCAGGATCTGAAGGGGGCCTACAGGAACGCTGGGGAGGGACTATTGACAAGGTATTGTAATGACAGGACAAGAGGCAATAGGTTTAAACTAGCAGAGGGGAGATTTAGACTGGATGTTAGGAGGAAGTTGTTTGCAGTGAGGGTGGTGAGACACTGGCACAGGTTGCCCAGGGAGGTTGTGGCTGCTCCCTCCCTGGAGGTGTTGAAGGCCAGGTTGGAGGAGGCCTTGAGTGACCTGTACTAGTGGGAGGTGTCCCTACCTATGGCAGGGGGTTGGAACTAGATGATCCTTGAGGTCCCTTCCAACCTTACCATTCTATGATTCTGTTGGTAAGGAAAATCCTCTTCAGCATTTATACCATGATGAAGTTAAATGGGGAACACCAGCAAAAGGAAATGGCCAGAAAATGGTGAGTCTGCAGGGAACTAATTCAACTGTTTTCTGAGGGGAAGATTTTTCCTTTTGTTTGATGTGTAGGTGGTAGGTCAGAAGAGGAGGGTATAAGGAGTTTGCAGGTGAAACAGTTCCCACACTAGAATGGAAACTGAAAATAGAGCAAATGCCTTAACAAAAGGAATGGTTGAAAGTCTCTGAATTTCTTGCCAAAGCAGCCCCTTCAGATTTTCAGAATAGTTATTACTCTTTCTCTCACTTGTTTCTCTGATGAGCATTAAATACTGATGATTTTTACATTTTTGTCTTTAGAATGTACAGCCTTAAATTCTCTGCAGACCTCAATGCTCCAGTTGAATTGGTTCACAATTTGTTGATATTTTTCATGAGGAGTGGGTGTGAAGGAGGATGTCTATTAGAGATTATATAATTGAGTGTGTTATTTTAAGTGGAAGATTTAACTTTGATGGATAACAATCATCAGGAAAATATTACAGTACTTTTGGAGAAACATAACCCTTTTATTTTTCCTTTCTTATAGGTACCAGCTGGGACTGGGCTGTTAAAAAACCATCCTCAATCAGATACTTTCATAAGGACTTCCAGCCATAATCAACTTTTGGCAGAAATGATGCAGTCCCATATGGTTAAAGATATCTGTTTAATTGGAGGAAAAGTAAGAATTTACATTTCTTTTATCCTTTCTTTCCTGTGCTCCTTAGCATGTAAATCTGATTCTTGATTTTTTTAAACTTTTTAGGGCTGTGGCAAAACAGTTATTGCTAAGGAGTTTGCTGATGTACTAGGATACAGTATAGAACCCATAATGCTGTACCAGGTAAGAAAACTATCTGCTGGTGGTCATGCTTTAAATACCATCTAAAATATAGAATGGTAAGGTTGGAAGGAGACCTCAAGGATCATCTAGTTCCAGCCCCCTGCCATAGGCAGGGACACCTCCCACTAGCACAGGTTACTCAAGGCCTCCTCCAACCTGGCCTTCAACACCTCCAGGGAGGGAGCAGCCACAACCTCCCTGGGCAACCTGTGCCAGTGTCTCACCACCCTCACTGCAAACAACTTCCTCCTAACATCCACTTTCAATCTCCCCTCTGCCAGTTCAAACCCATTGCCCCTTGTCCTGGCATTGCAAGACCTTGTCAATAGTCCCTCCCCAGCCTTCCTGTAGCCCCCTTCAGATCCTGGAAGGCTACTCTAAGGTCTCCTGGAAGCCTTCTCTTCTCCAGGCTGCAGAGCCCCAACTCTCTCAGCCTGTCCTCATAGCAGAGCTGCTGCAGCCCTCTCAGCATCTTGGTGGCCTCCTCTGGACCCGCTCCAACACTTCCATGTCCTTCCTGTGCTGGGGGCTCCAGAACTGCACACAGGACTGCAGCTGGGGTCTGAGGAGAGCAGAGCAAAGGGGCACAATCCCCTCCCTTGCCCTGCTGCCCACACTGCTCTTGCTGCAGCCCAGCACACAGTTGCTGTCTGGGCTGCACTCACACTGCAGGCTCATGTTGAGCTTTTCATCACCCCAGACCCCCAGGGCCTTTTCCTCAGGGCTGCTCTCAGCCATTCCCCACTCAGCCTGGAGTTGTGCTTGGCATTGTGCCTACCCAGGTGCAGGACCTTACACTTGGCCATGTTGAACCTCATGAGGTTGGCCTGGGCACAGCTCTGCAGCCTGTCCAGGTCCCTCTGGATGGATCCCTGCCCTCTAGCAAGTCTGCTTTGCCACACAGCTTGGTGTCGTCTGCAGACTTGCTGAGGGTGCACTGATTCCTCTGTCCATGACAGAGGACAGACATTGATTCTTTGTATAAATTCTCTATTCCAGTGATTTTAGAAGCTCCAGCTATGTCCATGTACAGCTGCAGCTTTTAAAATCCAAGACAGAAAAATGTTCTCATCATAATAATGCTTTTTTTTTATTCTTTCTGTTAGAGGAGAGTTGGACATATAGAATAGTAAGGTTTTGGAGCTTTCACTCTTGTCAGCAAAAGGTAAACATGACACAGTGGGGCTGCTGTAGGTGTAAGGTTTTTCCCTTTTATTTCATCTGGATGGTGCTTCAACCTTTCTCACAGCAGTAGAGTTTTTTTTTGCAGACCCTAAGCTCTGTCATGTGTCCTTTGTCCAGTGGTCACTTGATGCAGTTTAACCTCATGACATAAACTATAGAATTACAAGATTAAAGTAGGATTAATTTATTTGTTAGCTTTGCACAGCAGGAGTGATGTGTGTTAAGGTTTTCTCCATAACCTTGGAGAATGAAAACGCTCTCAAATAAAATACAAAGTCAGGAGTTTCCCATGACCTTGTGAGTCAAGATACACCAAGTATTACAAGGTTTGCAAGTTATAAGTGATACCCCATCTGGAGTACTGTGGACAGTTCAGGAGCCACCAGCACAGGAAGGACATGAAACTGTTGGAGCAGGTCCAGAGGAGGCCATGAAGATGATCAGAGGGCTGCAGCAGCTCTGCTCTGAGGACAGGCTGAGAGAGTTGGGGGTCTGCAGCCTGGAGAAGAGAAGGCTTCCAGGAGACCTTAGAGTTGCCTTCCAGTATCTGAAGGGAGGCTGGGGAGGGACTATTTACAAGGCCTTGTAGTGACAGGATGATGGGCAATGGGTTTAAACTGGCAGAGGGAAGATTTAGACTGGATGTCAGGAGGAAGTTGTTTGCAGTGAGGGTGGTGAGACACTGGCACAGGTTGCCCAGGGAGGTTGTGGCTGCTCCCTCCCTGGAGGTGTTGAAGGCCAGGTTGAAGGAGGCCTTGAGTGAGCTGTGCTAGTGGGAGGGGTCCCTGCCTATGGCAGGGGGGTGGGACTAGATGCTCCTTGAGGTTCCTTCCAACCTTACCATTCTATGATTCAATGATTTATATTGGTTTCAGGTGAAAAAAAACCTCTAAAATCTTTTCTGTTGTGAAATGAGAATCAAGTTTACTGAAATCAAGGGTTGCCAAACCTTTTGAGTACATAGATCATCTCTTATACTAGCAATTGGCTCAGAGAACAATGCCTGTCTCATTTGTGATATCTAACATAATTACATGGATTTCTCATTAGATGCAATCCTATGTAGGCAAATTGCTGACAAAGGAAACTCATTCTGATTAGGAAAGGTTTGGTTTTTAAGTTGTCTCTTAATGCCGTTAAGCAACAGCAAATGAGAAGCAGCAGCCAGCTTGTTCTTTGTGGACTGTAGTTAGGGAGCTTTGTTTTTAAATTGCTTAAAATAAAACATTTTCTCCTTCCAGAGCTTCAGGGGGAAAAAACATCCATATTGAAAGTGGTGTTATAACAGTTTTCCAACAACTTGCTTCTTTTCTTCCCCAGGAAAAAAGTCTTCTAAGCACATCACTGGTGTTTGTGTACTGTGATGGTTTTGTTTCTAGGACTTTTTTTTTTTTTTTGTCTTTTTATTTCCTGACCTCATGATTTTTCTTTACAAATCTTTTCCAGTTTTTTATTCAAGAAATAATAACAAAATGTAAGTCCAAGTTGGCATGAAGTGCAGGAAACAGAGTTTTTCACCTTTTAATTGCCAAAAGCATGATTATCACTAAAACTATGAAAAATGGCTAAGTTGGAGGCTTGTATTGCTGTGGATGGTAGAGCAAGTTGAACAGAAGTTATCCTGCTTTTCTCTCCTAAATGTTTTTTTTTTCACCTTGTGTAAAAAATATTTTAGAAATCAAACAGCATAATGTAAAACTTAAAAGGACTGTTAACAAATTAAAGTAAGCATTTTGTTACACCAGATTGCCATTGCTTTGTCCAAAACAAGGAGGGGGAAATTAATACATACACTTCTCTTACCTCCCCTCCAAAGGAAGAGATTTTTAGTATTAGACTATTATAACTTTTTAATCTGAAATGATATATTTTTAATGTCATATACTAAAAATTGGTTTAGAGTAAATAAATAAAAAACAAGAAATCACTGGACAAGTACTTAGCCATAAAACACATCATAGAATCATAGANTACAAAAACTCTGCACTTTTTAGCAAGTGACACTTGTTTTTAATGCATCACCAAATTGAATTTTATTCAACCATTTAAATTGTAATCTAAACATCCATTTTATATTTCAGAAAATATTTTGCATCAGAATCCACTTCTGAGTTCATCTCCAGAAAATTAATGTATGGTCCTTGAGTGGTTGTTGAAATTCCAGATGAATATTCTATGTAGCACAGCAGGCTCCCAGTTGATTCATAATGTATGTTGTTTTGTTCCTCTAAAGGTGAATTATCAGAAGGTGTGTTAAATATTCAGTTAGGCAGTGGTTACTTGCTGCAGAATGCACACTTGTTGTACAAGTCCTAAAAGCACATCTTTCTCTGGCTTTGAAAAAAAATATATTTCACATTCTAATTTTAGTCTAATTCATTAATAACATAGAAAAGAGCAAACACAGCAGTGAAAAAAAAAACCAGAAATGCAACAATATAAAGAATCTGGTTTTATGGATTTGAATGTGGAGCTTTAAATTATCCAAATGTGGAAGCACTGAAGGAACCAGACTTTGTCCTGTTATTTTAAGGCTCCTAAGGAAATGTAGAAAGAGGAAATGATTCAGGCCGTATGACGTAATGTGTTCTATTTTTACTCTTTAAAGTTCAAAGGGTTTATAGTTGTGAGGAGCACATATGCAAAAGCTACAGCTATAATAGAAAGTATTTTTCTTATCAGATTTTAGGTTGTATTCACAGCACAGCCTGAGTAAGGAATTTAATCTTCCAGGTCAGAAAATGGTTATTACATCGTTGTTGCTCCAGTGCTCACCTGTTGTAATGGAACATCTAAAATATGTGTGCTGGAGAATATTTTAAGTTTTTGCCTTTGGGCTTTATTTATTCCTTAAGAATCATTTTGTGATATGCTATGTACTTTTGATTCTGTGTGTTACTGGCTTCTTTCTTCCTCTGTCCTTTATTTTTATGCTTCCCACTGCATTTTCCTGTGGAGAGGTGGACTGTTGTGCTGATTTGTGTTCAAAATTAATGATGAAATCTTTGGACTTTCAGGTGACTTCTAGGTGAAATAAATGACTCGTTTGTTCCAGGTGTAAATTGCTGCCCCCTTCTGTACACAAAGTTGTGTACAAGTTGTCATGTACTTGTATTATAGTTAAGGGGGGGCTTTTGTTCTGGTATCAAAGAAGTGATATTGGCAAGTCTAGAATTTCCAAAGACTGTAAAATAGAGTATGTGTGGATTCATGTATGCATTTCTGATATACTACTTTGGAGAAGGAATTAAGAATTTCCTACTAATCTTCTTTGGATGTGTTCTCAGGAAAAACAGTACTTTTGTAAGGAGAAAGGGTATCATAGAATGGTAAGGTTGGAAGGGACCTCAAGGATCTAGTTCCAACCCCCTGCCACAGGCAGGGACACCTCCCACTAGTACAGCTCACTCAAGGNCTTGGGTATACAAGCAGGGTATACATGTAGATTAAGAAAATAGAGCATAATTATATTCTTCTGATGAATTGGTACTTACAGGATATGACAGCTAGAGACTTGCTGCAGCAAAGATATACTCTTCCTAATGGAGACACTGCTTGGAGACCATCTCCACTTGTTACTGCTGCCCTGGAGGGAAAGCTTGTTATCCTTGATGGCATTCATCGAATCAACCCTGGTACTTTAGCTGTGCTTCAAAGGTCAGGATGTGAGCATGGATAAGTTGGGCGTGCATGATGTGTTTATTGAGTACATGCATACTGGGAAGTGAAGTTACTTCTGATGAATGTGACTGTATAACTTCAAGAATACTGTAAAGATCAAGCTGAGCATTGAAGTTTCATAGAATATTTAATGTTCAGTCTATACAAACTTAAAAGCAGAAGCAATTCTTTTGTGGTTTTTTTGTGAGCATGTCATAATACAAGAAATTTCATCTCTTTCTAAATACAGAATGTAAGTCTGAACCAGAGAATGAGCTAGATATTATACTCTAAACTTAAGTCTAAAAATCAGCAATATTTGCTCGATGAATTGAAAATGCAAAATCATAGCAAACAAACAATACTTTGAATGCATTCTGCTTGTAAATAAAAGGTGAATGTTACAGTTGTATGCAAAACATTGATTGCAAAGAACTCTTTGTAAACACTATTTCATAATTCAGTTAAAAAAAAACAAACAAACTTTGCAGAACAAAAGTAGTAATAGCAAATGTCACTTTAATAATGATCTGTGTTGTCAGGTCAATTTTTTCACGTGCCTGCATTATATGCAGCCTTTGGCAAACTTAAAAGCTACCACCAGCTTTCTCTTATTTTAGATATACAAATACACACACATGCATACATACATATATATATATATATATATTTATGCAGATGTGAGAATGCTTGCCTGTTTTTTCCCTTTTTTGCTCACTTTAAATTTGCCTTCTGATTTTTCTTCTGACATCTGATCAACTTCTGCATGAAAAAATTTAATCCGGGTTCCGTATGTGTGTTAATCATTAAAGCCAACTTCAGGAAACAAATCAGAAGTATGTTACTTGATGCAAGTACAAAAAGATGGCTGTTTCATGCCATTTAAGCATGCTCCACTGGTGAGACAGAATTTGTTATATTTCATTTTCTTGCCATATCTGTTTAAATAGGCTGCTTACTGGCACGCTATTTGTGCATATTATTTTAACTCCACACCTGGATGCCTCTTAAATTGGTACAACTTCTTCTTACTATGACCCATGTTCACTGAGATAGGTTTTAGACAAAATTGTCAGTTGATTTAAATATTTTAAGACATAATCAAAAGCTAGATAATGCTTATTCTTTATTTTTTCAAACAGACTAGTACATGACAGAGAACTGACTCTCTATGATGGCACCAGACTGTTAAGGGAAGATAGATACCAACGTTTAAAAGAAGAATTACAAATCTCTGATGAGAAACTACAGGAAAGGTAAAGTGTCAGCTATGACAATATAGTCCTTTAAAGAGCTTCATCTTTTTTATTATTATTATTATTTTTTAATATCATACAAAGTACTTCCTTATTAAATTGGTACCTTTTAGTGACTAGGAGAAGCATTGTAAACACCAGTTTCCTTATGAGCTTTTTTTTCTTTCTGTGGCATGGGGAAATTATATCCTGTTTAGAGTGCTTGAACTGAAAGTAAAGCATCCAATATTCTTTAACAGAGGGAGTTAGAAATTGAAGAGAAATTGTAAGTACACAAGAATATAGACATAAAGTATATACTATCTAATTTTGGAATGTTTTATTGAGAGTATTGGTAAATAAAGCTAAATTGAAGTTAACTCCAATTGTCTTATGCCTCATTAGCTGGAAAGCTGGTATTTAATTTACAACTAATATAAGGCAGGATATCCTAAGGATGGGTTGGGACCCATTATGCTTATTCTTTTTGTTTCTTCACTTCCACTTGTCTGCTACAAACGTTCCATAGACAGAAACCATTTCTAGTCCTCTGAGGCCATACTTGATACATAGTCAAACATTGCTGACCAATTGTAGTTGTAGAATCATAGAATCATAGAATGGTAAGGTTGGAAGGGACCTCTAGGATCATCTAGTTCCAACCCCCTGCCATAGGCAGGGACACCTCCCACTAGCACAGGTCACTCAAGGCCTCCTCCAACCTGGCCTTGAACACCTCCAGGGAGGGAGCAGCCACAACCTCCCTGGGCAACCTGTGCCAGTGTCTCACCACCCTCACTGTAAAGAACTTCCTCCTAACATCCAGTCTAAATCTCCCCTCTGCCAGTTCAAACCCATTGCCCCTTGTCCTGTCATTACAAGACCTTGTCAATAGTCCCTCCCCAGCCTTCCTGTAGGCCCCCTTCAGATACTGGAAGGCTACTCTAAGGTCTTCTGGAAGCCTTCTCTTCTCCAGGCTGCAGAGCCCCAACTCTTGTAGCCTGTCCTCATAGCAGAGCTGCTGCAGCCCTCTGAGCATCTCTGTGGCCCTCCTCTGGACCCACTCCAACACTTCCATGTCCTTCCTGTGCTAGGGGCTCCAGAACAATATCCCTCCCAGTTAATGGAGGGATATTGTTAAGTGGTTAAGTGTATGTCAAAACAAATGTAATCTGCTATTCAGTAACAGAGAAGGAGCTAAGCATGCTGTAATTAAGTGACCCTAGCCTCTGAAAAAACAGTGCCAGTCAGATGTCTGTGCTCATATTTACACTGCAAGGTGTGCATATGCCCAGACTTGTAATAGGAATAGACTCATGATGTGCCACCCTATTTCTCTCAGTTGTCTTTCTGTGTATGATTTTTTCTGTGACCTCCTTTGTGGTTCACCTTTTAGAAAACCTGTTTTTCTTATACCACCTGCTTGTCTTGTTATTCCTTCTGATCCAAAACGCTGTGAGTTTGTTTTATTTTTAAAAACCAACCAACCACCACCACCAAACATAACAACAAAAACAAGCTTTAAACATGAATGTTTTGAATTTTGTGTAGTGTTTAATTTTTTGTTTGGTTTGTTTTGGTTATTTTTGTAGCTACAATGTAATTGAAGCCTACTTGTTCCAAACTTCATTCATGCTGCCAAGGCCATACACCCAGCTAGATGGGCATTTCCTGCATTTGCTTTTAGTTGGCTGAAGAACTATGTATCAGGCACATGTTATGTTTGCCAGGATTTTAAGCTAAGGCTTTGAAAAAAGGAAGCAAAAAAACTTCAAGGATCCATCTTGGATGACATCCAGTTTTGCACTGAACTTTGTAATTTAAAATACATCTACTCGTGTGAGTCTCCTTCCTGCTTCATGTTCATGCTTTTATCCTTGGTGCTTTTGGGCAGAATGGCACTGACTCTGCAGCTTTGCTTACTGCATGGTACCCTTTATTTCATAGAATCATAGAATGGTAAGGTTGGAAGGGACCTCAAGGAGCATCTAGTTCCAACCCCCTGCCATAGGCAGGGACACCTTCCACTAGTACAGGTCACTCATGGCCTCCTCCAACCTGGCCTTAAACACCTCCGGGGAGGGAGCAGCCACAACCTCCCTGGGCAACCTGTGCCAGTGTCTCACCACCCTCCCTGCAAACAACTTCCTCCTAACATCCAGTCTAAATCTCCCCTCTGCCAATTTAAACCCATTGCCTCTTGTCTTGTCATTACAAGACCTTGTCAATAGTCCCTCCCCAGCCTTCCTGTAGCCCTCTTCAGATACTGGAAGGCTACTCTAAGGTCTCCTGGAAGCCTTCTCATCTCCAGGCTGCAGAGTCCCAACTCTCTCAGCCTGTCCTCATAGCAGAGCTGCTGCAGCCCTCTGATCATCTTTGTGGCCTCCTCTGGACCCGCTCCAACAGTTCCATGTCCTTCCTGTGCTGGTGGCTCCACAACTGCACACAGGACTGCAGGTAGGGTCTGAGGAGAGCAGAGCAAAGGGGCAATGTACTCCAAAACCCGATTGATATGACATGTATTTTCAGTACTGTTTGTCTTCCTGGATCAAAACTTTCTCACAAGAATAGAGCTTTACATCTGGATTTGTCTCCCTGCTTGTTCTTGCCATGGCTGTTTCAACTCTTGACTCTTTGTAACCTTCATCTTCTGTCCTGGCTGTCTTCTTTAAGGATTTCTCTGCAGACTCTCTCTGTTCACTGTGCCACCTCTGTACCTAACTTTCCCTCCCTTCAGTGTCATTAACCTTTTGCTTCTTCCATTCAGTGCTGATTGTGCATTGCTTTTGACTACTTTGGAGACTCCAAAAGTATTGTTTTGGCTTTCCTTGGAAGGCCCATCCCCTTTTCCTTCAGTTTACAATGTACTGCTTTTACCTACCCACCTTAATTGTGACATGTAGTTTATTGGGAATTGCAAAGCTCTAAATTATCTATTTGACTGACAGTGAGCTTTCACCCTCTCATACATGAATGAATGGTGTCTGTTGTCTTAGATAGGAATACATTTCAGATTAGTACTTAAAGAGAAACAAGAAAACAGAAAGCCCACTGTGCAAGCATTCCTGCATCTGGAAGGTCAGTGTGACTGTTTTTCACCACTTCTGATACAGATAAAAGTTTCTGGTACCATAGTAGCTGAAGTCTGTTGTGCTGTGAATCTCACCTCTTCAGTGAAATATTCAATCTGACCCTTGTTTAGTTTTCTTCTGTTCTAAGTTATTCAAAAGAAATCAGAATTAACTAATGCAAACAGATACCTGCTTTTTTGACTTTTGTTGTGGGCTTCTTTGGCATCAGTGAACTACTCCTCTGTGAGAACTCATTGTCCTCAGCAACCCTTGAGGAAGTGAAGGTGTTGCAGGACCTGATTTTGGTCCCCTATATATTCTGAAAACATCACTACCTTTCAGTGGCTTCGGGATGCAATGTCAATAGTTGCTCTTTTATTCCAGGACTGCATTCCTCCCTGCTGCTTTTCAGCAGCAGTTACTGTCACTGCAAGCTTCAGTACCTTCTAGTGCTGCAGAATGGCAGTACAGAATTGGCCCTTCTCTCCAGACACCTTGTCATCAAATGATGTCTAGGGTACTGACAGCTGATTTATCACTGATGAACAAAAACATGATGGTGCTAACCAGCCCTCATTTGCCTGCAAAAAATTGCCCTGTGGAGGTGTTACACAGAATATATTGTGCCTTGAATTTATTAGCAGATTGGCTGAGCAAGTTCTTGCTTCTGCATTGTTGACTGGGAGATGCTTTCCATATCGATGAGAAATGTCACTTTTGATGTGTGTCAGTGGCTGTGGCCATTTGCTTTAGCTGTATTTCTGATGCTAAACTAAAGTGAAAAGAGAACTTATCCTGATTTAGTGGATTTTACTAAAGGAATGTCACTACAGCTGCTTTTTGATGAGCCTACAGAATTTACACTGCCATTCCCAGGTCTACTGTGACTGAATCTGGGATGTTTGGTGAGTGACACATTAGACTGCTGTTAATTTTCCAGTAAAGGAATTCCCTATAGAAAGAGGTTTCAATTTTTGTTTGAATCAGGATTATTTGGTTTTTTCTTCCCCATAAATCACACTTGCTTAACCTCAATTCTCACATGAGTACTGGGAAGCAGTACAGAATTCATACTAGTTTACAAAAGTAGCTTTTAATTTTCTTATTAACACTTTTATTGTCTACCTGACCTCATGTTCTAATAAGGTAGTTCTTACACAAAACTGGAAGAGTTAAAAAAACATACTGGGGGGTACCTCAGTGATTCAGGGAAAGTGCATAACAGTTTTAGGTGTCTAAGCAGTCAGACAGTACTTAAATGAAGTAGCTGAAAACAGTCACAAACTGAGGATATAAAAGAGCAAAAGGAGTATTTCTGAAGGATTGGAACTAGAGGGAAGAAAACAAACAAACAAAATGAACAAAAAACCAAAGACCTTCCATAGGGAACCAGTACATTAAGAGATGGCAAAGCCATCTTCAGCATTGCACAACTGCAGAAAAAGTGGCAGGTGGAGGAGACTGGAAGGCAGCAGTGTTGGAAAAGAACTGATAGCTTACTGCTCTTAATGTCAGTGAGGGTGGTGAGGCACTGGAATAGGTTGCCCAAGGAGGTTGTGGCTGCTCCCTCCCTGGAGGTGTTCAAGGCCAGGCTGGAGAAGGCCTTGAGTGAGCTGTGCTAGTGGGAGGTGTCCCTGCCTATGGCAGGGGGCTGGAACTAGATGATCCTTGAGGTCCCTTCCAACCTTCCCATTCTATGATTCTATCTGAAATTGGTGAGTTTCTGCAGTAGTGTTGTTTTGCTTATTAGTGGTGAGTCTGGAAGTATATCTACTTATCCTGTCTAGGAAATGTTTTCTTCTAAAATAAGGTTGGATAATCTTCTCTGACCTTCTTTTATGCTTAGTGGCAGTGACATTCCCATTGGTTCCTCCTCCATGTGATGTTTTCAGACATCTATTTCTATTTTTATCAACCAGAGAGTAGCTTCTAGGCTTATGATTTTCAGCTGAGAGTAACTCATGGCACCCCTGTGTTTGCTCTGGTACAAGAACCAGTTTGCTGTAATCACACTGCTGTATCACAGGTTTATTGTTGTGACTAGCAGATGAGCCAACTATGCACTGGAGTTTTTTACATCTTTATTTAATGGCCATAGTCTCTCTTCAAATTTTCTTACTTATGCCATCATTTTCCTCCCTCAGTTAAACCAGGAAGAATACTTGTCTCCAAGTGTTCTGATTTAAAATGCAGTAATTTAGATGGAAAATTACATGGTAAGAAGCCTATCTAGGGATATAAGCTGTCTAATTCAATTTCATTTGCTTTTCCCAACACTTCCTATTTTAACAGGAGTACTGAGAAGTTGACTGTTGCAAACAGACCCTCCTTGCACAGTTTTACTTGCTTTTGCATCTAACCAGTTACTCTGCTATTTTCACTGCTCCTAAAGATCATGCAGTTGTGCTGATTTGATGAGTACCAATGAACTCCCTGTCCGAAGAAGGGATAATATTATATAGATAATATTATATAGATTATATAGGTAAGATATAGATATATAATATTATATAGATAAGGGAGACAAAAAGGTATAAAGAAGGCAAAGATAACAAAAAACTGAGACAGGGTCTTCTACTGCCCTAACCACCTGTATCTAAAAGTTTTATGTTCAAGTTTGTGTTGCTCACAGTAAGCTCCTCTCTTGAATGGAATCAAATCAACAGGTGTCAAAGAGACTATTAGCCACCAAACCCTGCAGTGTGAACTAGGGGACACTGACTGAAGCTAGCAGCTCAGTTCCATAAAGATTCAAAGAATAATGAAAGGACCTTTTACACCATGAACAGTATGTGTGTTGCCACAGGAAGCTGTAGACACAGACAGGATGAAGATAAATTTGTGAACACAAACTTTTAAGACAGGTTGTAGTTCCACCTAGTTATGGGGAAAAAGTTATTTACTCTGAGGCTAACAGAGCACTGGAACAGAGCACAGAGCACTGGAGGCTACACAGAGAAGTTGTGGAGTCAGTTTGTGGAGTCATCTTCCCTGGAACCTTTCAGAAATCTGCCTGGATGTGTTCCTGTGCAGCCTAGCATGGCCCAATCTGCTTTAGCAGAGGTCTTGGACTAGA
>WBNM01008135.1:5913-21978 GCA_013399055.1 Ramphastos sulfuratus
TCTATGATTCTGTGATTCTATGATTCTGTGATTCTGTGATTCTGTGATTCTGTGATTCTGTGATTCTATGACTCTGTGATTCTATGATTCTATGATAGAGTCCCAACACTCTTTTGGGTGTAGTTCACAACTCCACTTGTGTAAAAACTGTTTACAGCAATTCCCTTTAACAGCCTCTCGACAGCAAGTATTGCAGGATGTGATCCTGTGGAAGTCAGGAGTTATGGCAGAATAAATGACAATCAGCTGGACAGAAAAGTGACAATCAGCTGGACAGAATAAATGACAATCAACTGGGCAGGCTACTTACAGCAGGGAAGAACATGCTGGGAAAGAGGAGCTGGGGGCAGCGATGACCATCAGCAGGACAAGGAGCAGGACCAGGTACAGAAGAAACTTTCAGACTGGATGTCCTTCCTCGGAGAGTTCAGGTCCATCTGTCAGCTTCATTGGGGACCACACTCCCTGATTCAAAGTGATAGGAAGGATCTGAGTCAAATAAGTGAATATTTTTGCTAAATGTTGTCTGTCACATCATGTTACTCCACTCTGGGTTCTTCAGCATATGTAGGAACATGATGAGGTATAGCATAGCATGATGCACCGTAAATGACTTAATGTGAGGTGACAGGAAAACATTGCTTCAGCTTCCTGAGTAAACACCTGCTTTTAGCAGTGATTTCCTCTGCTGGAAGCAGTGTCTCAAAACATGTCACCTGGGTCCTGCTGAAGAGCATTGCACTTTGCTGCTTGCATTGCTAATTCTTGCATAGTAAATACTCTCATGGAATGGTCTGGTTGGAAGAGACCTGGAGGTGCTGGTAGATAGTGGCTGAAGATGAGGCAGCAGTGTGCCCAGGTGGGCAGGAGAGCCAATGGCATCCTGGCCTGGATCAGGAGCAGTGTGGCCAGCAGGAGCAGGGAGGTTCTTCTGCCCCTGTGCTCAGCACTGCTCAGGCCACACCTTGAGTGCTGTGTCCAGTTCTGGGCCTCTCAATTCAAGAGAGATGTTGAGGTGCTGGAAGGTGCCCAGAGAAGGGCAGCAAGGCTGGGGAGGGGCCTGGAGCACAGCCCTGTGAGGAGAGGCTGAGGGAGCTGGGGGTGTGCAGCCTGCAGAAGAGGAGGCTCAGGGCAGACCTCATTGCTCTCTGCAGCTACCTGAAGGGAGGTTGTAGCCAGCTGGGGTTGGGCTCTGCTGCCAGGCACCCAGGGACAGAACAAGGGGACACAACCTCGAGCTGTGCCAGGGCAGGTCTAGGCTGGATGTTAGGAGGAAGTTGTTGCCAGAGAGAGTGATTGGCATTGGGATGGGCTGCCCAGGGAGGTGGTGGAGTCCCCATCCCTGGGGGTGTTGAAGCAAAGCCTGGATGGAGCCCTTAGTGCCATGGTCTGGTTGATTGGCTAGGGCTGGGTGATAGGTTGGGCTGGGTGATCTTTGAGGTCTCCTCCAACCTGATTGATTCTGTGACCTCAAAGATCATCCAATCCCAACCCCCTGCCATGGACAGGGACACTTCCCACTACCCCAGGTTGCTGAAGGCTTCATTCAGCTTGACCTTGAACATGTCCAGGGAGGGGACAGCCACAGCATCCCTGGGCAGGCTGTCAGTGTCTCACCACCCCCATGGGGAAGAATTCCTTCCTAATCTCCAGTCTCAATCTGTCCTTCTCAAGCTTCAATCTATTCCCTCTCATCCTGTCACTACAAGCTCTTGTCAAAGGTGCCTTCCTGGCTTTCTTGTAGCTCCCCTTCAGGTTGCTCTAAGGTGTCCCTGGTTTGGGTTTATTTTCCCTTCATTAGGAGGAAAAAAAGGTCTTAGAAAAACTGGAGGGGGAAAAGAGCTGATCTAAACAGTGAAGGGAGATAAATAGCTGCCCTCAAGTTGTGCCAGGAGAGGTTTAGGTTGGATATTAGGAAAAATGTCTTTGCTCCAAGAGTGGTCAGGCATTGGAACAGGCTCCCCAAGGAGGTGCTGGAGTCACCATGCCTGGAGGGGTTCAGAAATGTGTGGCCATGGCACCTGGGGACATGGTGGTGTTGGGCTGAAGGTTGGACTGGATGATCTTTGAGGGCTTTTCCAACCCAATCAATTCAATGATTCTGCCATTCCACATGGGAAAAAATCTTGTTCTGGAGTGAAAGCACTGGCTCTCTTGAGAGCAGAAAGCTTCTTTACCCACAGGTAGTAATAAAGGCAGGAACAGTGTTTGGAAGAGTTGTTCTGCTTTCAGAAACTTCAGCAGAATGTTGTTAAGTAGGAACAGGGTAAAACTCATCTCTCCTTGGAGCAAGACAGGGAAGGCAAACATTTAACTGTTGATTTTGTATTTGCAGATGAAGATTTTCAATAAAACAAACCCAAATTTTAGATGAGCCTTCCTAGAATTTCAGTTCATTATCCTTGACCTGACTGACAGAAATATTATCAGGGGGGAAATGAAGCTGCTGCTTTAGTTATATGAAAATAAAATAGTTTCTTCTTATTGAGTATGTGGTTTCCTTCCAAAAATCCTTCCATCTGTGAGTGAGTGAGTGAAAGCTAATTGAATTGGCAGCCTTCTTGTCTGGAGGACCTTCATCTCAAGCTAGAAGAGGTTCATCCTCCAGGTGCTTGCTGCAGAAGTGTTTTCCCCAAGCAGAGGGAAGAGGAACGAGACACAAGTGACCTTTGGCTAACCAGATCACAACATTTGAGGCAGAGATGGATTTTAGAATACATAGGATAAATAAATTTGCATCAGCATGATCTCCTTCAATGCATTACAGCTCTTCCAGCTACCAGATCACAACATTCAAGGCAGAGATGGATTTTATGAGACAGGATAAATAAATTTGCATCAGCATGATCTCCTTCAATGCATTACAGCTCTTCCAGCTACCAGATCACAACATTCAAGGCAGAGATGGATTTTATGAGACAGGATAAATAAATTTGCATCAGCATGATCTCCTTCAATGCATTACAGCTCTTCCAGCTACCAGATCACAACATTCAAGGCAGAGATGGATTTTATGAGACAGGATAAATAAATTTGCATCAGCATGATCTCTTCCAATGCATTACAGCTGTTCCTGATCTGTGGCTCCTGCAAGCCAGAGCCTGCAAGAAGCATTTGCTGTGTTCTTTGTGCACCTGGCACCTTGTGAAGAAAAGCCTGCAACTGTCACAGAGTGCCCATCATAAGTCCTCCACCAGCTCTCCTTCCTTCTCCCTGACCCTGAAGAAGATGCCACCTCAGTACATGTCAATCCTCATGTTAAATATCACAAATAGGAGACTGGGGTTGTGGTCAGTGAGGAGGAAAGGACTTCTGAGCTGTGGGGAGGGGGTAAAAAGGCTGAAGTGTGTCCTGTTCTTCATCTGGGAAGTGATAATGCCAGGCACTGGGCACTGCTGAGGTCACACCTTGAAGATTGGCTTCAGTTTTGAGTCTCTCACTCTGAGAAGGACATTGAGGGGCTGGAGCAGGTCCAGAGAAGGGCAACAAAGCTGGGGAAGAGCAGCTGAGGGAGCTGGGGGTGTTTAATCTGGAGAAGAGGAGGCTGAGGGCAGAGCTCACTCCTCTCTACAGCTCCCTGAAAGGAGGTTGAAGTGAGGAGGGGGTCAGTCTCTTCTCCCTAATATCAGGTGATAGAAGAGGAAATGACCTCAAGTTGTACTGATGGAGGTTTAGATTGGATATTATGAAACATTTCTTTACTGAGAGGATTGCCAAACTCACTGCTCTGAAAGAGTTTGGCCCTCTGGCACTCTGGGCACTCTGAAACAGGCTGCCCAGGGAGCTGCTGGAGTCCCCATCCCTGGAGGGCTTTGAAAGCCTTGTAGAGGTGGTGCTGAGAGACATGGTTTGGTGGTGACTTGGTAGTGTTGGGTTGGACTCTATGATCTTACAAGTGTCTTCCAACCAAAACAATTCTGTCATTCTACAACAGCATTAAAATTTATCCTGCCATGACAGCTGTGTTTTAGAGCCTGCCCTAAATATGGGACTACTTAATCTGCAGAGGGCTGAAATGAAGGGGAACTACTCTTTGACTTGGGACTTCTCACACTCTAATAGCTGCTGGAACATTTTTCCTCCCATATCTCTGAAATACCTTTAATTAATCTTGCAGACAACTTGCAGCATAATTGCATCCCTACACTGTTAACCTTGAGAAATATTTGACAGTGTACTAACATCTCAGAAACCTGCTAGCACAAGGACTGTAATAAACCCATAAATACCCTGGTTTCTCTCCAAAGCCCCACAACAATTCTTCATTGTCACTCTTGCTTTTTCCCCTCAGTTTTTCTTCCTGGCCCTGTGGCAGGGGATGCACAAGAGAAAGGGTATCTGATAAAAGGGGAAAGGCAGTTGGCAAGAAGAAGTAATGTGCTGGTTTGAGGTTAATTGGAATATTTTAATAAAAAATTATATTGTAGGCTGTGAAAAGCAAACAGTGGTGATGTCTGCTTCACTCATAGGCTTGCTGAGATGTATAAGAACAAGAACACAGAGATAGATAAGACACTCTCACAGAGAGTCTCAGTCTCTCCACCTTTTTGTCTTCTCCAGAAAACTGGAGCAGGCTGCCCAGAGAGGTTGTGGAGTCTCCGTATCTGGAGTCATTCAAAACCTACCTGGATGCCATCCTGGCCAGCCTGCTCTAGGTGAAGCTGCTCTGGCATGGGGGTTGGATTGAATCACAGAATGGGAAGGTTGGAAGGGACCTCAAGGATCATCCAGTTCCAACCCCCTGCCATAGGCAGGGACACCTCCCACTAGCACAGCTCACTCAAGGCCTCCTCCAACCTGGAACACCTCCAGGGAGGGAGCAGCCACAACCTCCCTGGGCAACCTGTTCCAGTGCCTCACCATTGGGTGATCTCCAGAGGTCCCTTCCAACCCATGGTGTTCTGTGATTCTCTGAAAATCAATGTCATAAAACAATCTACTGCTGATGAGGTCCCAAGAGCCTGCCACCCAAGGGAGCAGATCCTTTGGCAGAATCACAGAATGCCAGGGGCTGGAAGGGACCTCCAAAGCTCATCCAGTCCAACCCCCCTGCCAGAGCAGGATCTCTTAGACCAGACCACACAGGAACACATCCAGTCAGGTCTTGAATATCTCCAGAGAGGGAGACTCCACAACCCCCCTGGGCAGCCTGTTCCAATGTTCTGTCACCCTCACAGGGAGAAAAGCAATGCTGATGTCTGCTTCACTCACAGGCTTGCTGAGATGGATAGAAACAAGGACACAAACACAGATAACACAGAGAGTCTCTGGGAGCTGCTGTGTCTGCTGCCTTCTGCTGTGTAACCCAACTAACCACTCTGCTTCTAACTCCCCTTGCCCATCCTCCAAACTCACCTTGTGTGTAAGATAGACCCTGGGTAAGGCAGAGGGGTGGGGAGAAGGTGGAAGGGTGGTTGGGAGCCCCTCCTGGGCACTCTGATTGCTGGGAGGGGAAATGTGTTTCTGTATTGCCTTTAACTTGTCTATGTCTGTAACTATTCCTGTCTGTTGTGTATATCTCTGCTTGTACATTGTGCTGAGCTGTAAATAGAGCTTCAGGCCTTAACTTCCAGCTGGCTGAGTCTAGTCTGGGGGATTTTATACAGTGTGGGGGGGCAGGGAACTCCCAAACCATCACAAGTAGTTACAGAGCATATAGAATTTAGTATTCTTATTTCTCACTCATTTGCATGTCTTCAGGGCAGCAGAAGACAGAGGCACTGGATGGTACAACCTGTCACCTGCAATTGGGTCACAGCTGCACCCTGGTAAACAAAGGAAGACATCACTGCAGTTCACAGAGCGCAGAGCCAGAGCTGGCCTAGGCTTGCAATGGCTTCTTCTGAACTACCCAGCTGTGGAGGGAGGATTTGGATGCCATGGAGGCTGCAAATGTGCTGAAATCCAGCAGCACTTTGGCTGAGAAAATGAGAAATAGAAGAGTCTTGCATCTGGGGAGGAACAGCAGTGAGCACCAGGACAGAGTAGAAGTCATCCTCATGGAAAGCAGCTGCCTGAAGAAAGACCTTGGAGTGATGGTGCACAGCAAGTTCTGCACGGGAGAGCAATGTGCCCTTGGGCCAAAAAAGCCAATGGCTCTCAAAAAAGGTGTGTCCAGCAGCTCCAAGGAAGTTGTCCTCCCTCTTTTCTCTGCCCTGGTGAGACCACACCTGGAATACTGTGTCCAGTTTTGAGCTCCCCAGTTCAACAGAGACAGGGACCTGCTGGAGAGAGTCCAATAGAGAGCCACAAGGGTGCTAGGTTATGGTCCTGCTCTGGCAGGGGGGTTGGACTTGATGATCTCTTTGGTTCCCTTCCAATTCCTGACATCCTGTGATCCTGTGATGAAGGGACTTGAACATCTCTGCTGTGAAGAAAGGCTGAGAGCCCTGAGGCTGTTCAGCTTGGGGAAGAGAAAGCTGAGATTGGATCTGATCAATGTCTATCATTTTCTGAGGGGTGAGTGTCAGGATGAAGGTGCCAGGCTCTGTTTGATGGTTCTCAGTGATAGGACAAGGTACAAGCTGAAACCCAGGAGGTTCCACCTCAACATGAGGAGACACTTCTGTATGGTGAGAATGCCAGAGCCCAGGAGCAGGCTGCCCAGAGAGGTTATGGAGTCTCCTTCTCTGGAGACTTTCCAAACCCACCTGGATGTGTTCCTGTGCGCTCTGTCCTGGGCAACCCTGCTCTGGCAGGGAGGTTGGACTGAATGATCTCTGAAGGATCCTTCCAACACCTGCCATTGTGTGATCCTGTGATACCTGTGTTCCTCTGGCATCAGCACTCTTATTAAAGCCATGGAAATCCTGAATAACTGAGTCACTGTAATTAAAGTTATTACATTTGCTGCTGGGGGTTGGTCCTTAGGCTCAGAGGCTCTGTTAGATTTAACAGCCTGGCATTGAGCACTGCTGCTGCTGCTGGGGATGATCATCTTGCAGGTCTGCCTGCTCTTCTTTCTGTGCTGCCATTTGAAATCATCAGGAAAAAGAAAAAATCATCAGGAGCTTAAAAAAGCTGAGGCAGCCAGGCTGTTTCAGATTATCTCAGTATGTGTGTCTGCTGCAACAGCTGAGTGTTCCTGCTAACATCATGGGCTGATTTTCCTCCCCAAAAGCAGGTTGAAAACGAAAGGATTAGGTGAAAGACAGACCTGGGGACAGAATTTAGACCTGGGTTCAAACAGGCACTGGAGACTGTGGAAATGCTTTGGGTCAAGGCCTCCTCCATTTTAATGGTAATTGTTTGCCTAACTGTGCATTCTGTGTGCACTTCTGTAGCAGAGATTAACTCAGGAGCTTAGCAGAAAACAGAGGAGGAGATCATTATTTTACAATTTAATTTAGAGGAATTTGAAGGCTCAGGATCAGTAGGGAGAGCAAGCACAGCTGCCTCTCTTATCTTTTTTCCCATTAGAACACACTAATTTCCAGACTGCTGCTCCCTGCTCTGGACTGTGTTTGTAGGTGTGATTGTCATATTTGGAGCCAGCAGTCCAGAAAGCTTCAAAAACCTCAGTCTGGGAACAATTTCTCACTTGGTTCAGACGTGCCTTTGGCTTTTGTTTGCTTATCTTCATCTGATAGGGGAAAGTCCTGCTGCTGAAATGCAGGACTTGTGATCTTTGATCCCATTCTGTGCTTCTGTGCTCCACGACCTCCCTGGAGGTGTTCAGGACCAGGTTGGATGAGGCCTTGAGTGACCTGTGCTAGTGGGAGGTGTCCCTGCCTATGGCAGGGGGTTGGAACTGGATGATCTTTGAGGTCCCTTCCAACCTTCCCATTTTGTGATTCTGTGATTCTATGCACATCAGGAGTACCTTTAGGCCTGAGCTGTGTCAGTCTGTGTCACCTCTGCCTCCTTGGTAGAAGTTTAATTCTTTTTTTTTTTGCACAGCATTCTGTTTGTCCTGTGTTTGCCACAGCTGCCTATTGAAGCAGCAAAGGCTTTGGGGGATTTCCCAACAATAAAGTTGAAATCTCTTTCCTGGTTAGTATTCAGCAATGCTCTGACACTTAGCAGACATTTTCCTTTCTCCCAGCTTTCAATAGGCTGCATTTATCAGCACGGAGTAGCAATCAACATGTATTTGCCCATGTATTTATATAAGTCAGCTGTGTGCTTCCTCATTATTTGCAATTCTTCCTTTAAAATTTTCTTTTTTTTTTTTGCTTTCCTTGTCTTTAGGGAGGAAGTTCTGGGTAGACATTTCTGGTTGCATGCATGGAAAGTTTTGCAGTGTGCAGTAAACAGATTGGTGTTAGCAGAGGAAGTTCATTGCTGGCTGAGTGACTCACAGCTTTAGCCCCTTCTTTCACCCCAGATGTATTTGGTGTTGGCATTATAGTATCAGAGAAGTTATCTTTCCAAAAAACCAGAGGATTGTCATTTTTATCTCTGCCACTTTCCTACTGGAAAGAAAATTCTGGGTTCCCAAGGAAGAGGGGAAAAAAAAGTGCTCTGCAACCCCCCAACTGTGAGCTGAGACAGCTGCCCTAGGTAGAATGAAGCTGTGAAGGGGCAGCATGGCCTTTCTGAGATGCCTACAGGAAGGCTGGGGAGGGACTATTGACTAGGGCTTGTAAGGACAGGAGGAGGAGGAATGAGTTTGAAATGGCAGAGGGGAGATTGAAACTGGATGTTAGGAAGAAACTCTTTGCAGTGAGGGTGGTGAGACACTGGCACAGGTTGCCCAGGGAGGCTGTGGAGCACAGAATGTGATCAGAGATGTCAAAGATCACATTTTCTGCTTCTGTGCTCCACAACCTCCCTGGAGGTGTTCAGGACCAGGCTGCATGAAGCCTTGAGTGACCTGTACTAGTGGGAGGTGTCCCTGCCTATGGCAGGGGGTTGGAGCTGGCTGAGCTTTGAGGTCCCTTCCAACCTAAACCATTCTGTGATTCTATGCACAAGGAGTGAGCATCCTTATGCAGAGAGCAGGAGGACAGCCAAAGGCACTCCTCTTCAGAGCCAGATGAGTTGCTCTGTCTTGCCAGAACTAAACATTCCTCAGCCTGTGGAACAGGCACTTACTCTTGCAGCAGTTGAGTGAGTGTGAAGGAAATCTCTCCTTCTGGACTGGTTGATGCAAAAGAATGAAATGTCTTGAAAGTTGCTGGAGGGTCCAGAAGGGAAAGAATTCCAGTGAGCAGGCTGTAGAAGGAAAAGTCCTTGACATTTGCTTTGAGGGCCCAGAAGAGAAGGAATTCCAGTGAGCAGGCTGTAGAATGAAAGGTCCTTGAAAGTTGCTTGAGGGTCCAAAAGGGAAAGAATTCCAGTGAGCAGGCTGTAGAATGAAAGGTCCTTGACATTTGTTTGAGGGTCCAGAAGAGAAGGCATTCCAGTGAGCAGGCTGTAGAATGAAAGGTCCTTGAAAGTTGCTTGAGGGTCCAGAAGAGAAGGAATTCCAGTGAGCAGGCTGTAGAATGAAAGGTCCTTGACATTTGTTTGAGGGTCCAGAAGAGAAGGCATTCCAGTGAGAAGGCTGTGGTGGGCAGGGTGCTGAGAAATAGTTGCTGTTTAATCACACCTGAAAGACACAGGCACTGCTGCAACTGCTCTCAGCAGGCCAGGGCACAGACTGGCACTAGAGGATGCAACAAGACCTCAAAGGTGCTGGTACAGTGTTCTAGTTTAGAGCTTCCTGGAGCCCCAAAGTCAATGGAACAAAATTAAATGATAATAGGATGCTTCCCCTCTCTTCCTCTTTGAAAAGAGTTGGGTAGAAAGAGGGGTAAAGCACCCACAGAAAATGGCCCAGCACTGATTTTTTGGAAGTTAAAAAAGCTTTAACATTAAATAAAGGATATTTAAGGTAAGGGAGTTTACAGAGGTATAAGGGAAGGGAAACAGGTACAAAAATATGTATACAAGACCAGATGGATGACAATAGATGAAGGTAGATTCAGGAGGTAGCTGGTCCACCACATGGTTTGGTGGCCACATGGTTAAGCTGGAGCAGTGAGGGTGTTGCTCTTCAAGAGAGGCAGAGAGAGAGTGCAAGAGTGTGATGGTTTGGGAGTTCCCTGCCCCTCCACTCTATGAAAATCCCCCAGACTAGACTCAGGCAGCTGGAAGTTAAGGTCTGAAGCTCTATTTACAGCTCAGCACAATGTACAAGCAGAGATATACACAACAGACAGGAATAGTTACAGACATAGACAAGTTAAAGGCAATACAGAAACACAATTCCCCTCCCAGCAATCAGAGTGCCCAAAAGGGGCTCCTGTGCTGGTTTGAGGTTAATTGAAATATTTCAATGAAAAAAAAAGACTATAGGCTGTGAAAAGCAAACAGTGGTGATGTCTGCTGCACTCATAGGCTTGCTGAGATGTGTAAGAACAAGAACACAAACACAGATGACACAGAGTGTCTCTTGGTCTCTTTGGGAGGGGTTGTGTCATCTTCTCCTCTGTGCTGTGTAACCCAACTCATCACTCCGCTTCTAACCCCCCTTGCCCATCCTCCAAACTCACCTTGCACGTAAGCCAAGCCCTGGGGTAAGGCAGAGGGGTGGGAAGAAGGTGGAAGGGTGGTTGGGAGCCCCTCCTGGGCACTCTGATTGCTTGCAAAGCAGCAGTGACACCAATCTACATATTTCAGAGAGACAAGACTTCCTTTCCATCACTGGTATTATCTCTTCAATCCCTTCAGTGATGGTTTTCCAGGGTCAAAGATGCTAACCCACACTGTCCTTGAGACCAGACTGGAGAACTTGATTTTAGTAAGTCCCAATTCCAGCTGTGTAGTGCAGCTTTTCTCAACCAGTTGGTTGCAGCTCCAAAGGGTAATAAAAGGCAACAAGAAGACACAAGGCACTTCAAATCTCATTAGCATCTAAAATAAAGCAAAATGGCTAAATCCTACTCCCTCAGTCCACTTAGAATCCCCCAAGGTCATACCCACAACCTACTGAGACACATGCAGCTCTGCTACAGAGTTTAGGATTATGGTCACAGATTGGGAGTGGTTTCATTTCACCATGAAGGGAAGGAGTATTTTATCCATGAAGTAAAGACCCATCTGAATGGAAAGAGTGGAAAATGCTGAACTAGTCAGGCAGCAAATGTGCAAATTATTGTGCTCATTTACCTTCCCTCCTTGGTTTTTTGACTTGTCTCTCCAAAGAGTTAAAAGCAGAAACTACAAAATTCCTTTCTAAATAATACCCAGTTCAGAAGAGCACTTTGGCACCTCTCTGGCCACCACTGCCTCCAATTTAATGGGCATTAACTTTCCCAACTGAGTTTCTGGGATAAAATCCATTGATCTGTGTCAGTCAGGATCTGGAAAAATGAAGGTCTGAGGTTTAAGAAGCCAGGCTGCTAATATGCATTAAAATGAGCTAGGAGCCTTCCCCGGGCTTTGGTTCAGGCTCTGACAACCCCAGCTCCAGCTAAAATTCATTCAAGTAAACCTCAAAATGAACCTAAGTTATTTACCTGGGCAGGATGAACAAAACCTCTCAGCTTATTCCTATTGCTATCATTGCTGTTACTATTGCTATTATTACTGTTATTAGCATCATTGCTGTTGCCATTATTGTTGTCCTTATTATTGTCGTTGTTGAGGAATAATCACTCCTCCCCCTTCAGTGGGATATCCCTCCTGGGGCTGCAGTTTGGGATTTGTGTTTTAGAGACCAAGCAGCAGATGCAGTGAACTAGAGCTGAGCTGGTGAGAGCTCAGGAAAAGGCTCCAGAGCTGAATGGATTCATTCAAGGAGCTTTCCTCCTGTGCCCATATGTATGAGTAGCTCAGCTGAGCAACAGCTAGAAGACAACATCAGGAGTGGTTGAAGGTAAACAGCCTGAGAAGGAGAAGCCCTATGTGGGGCTACAAGTAGCATGAATGGAATCAGAGGGGGAATGGAGTTGAATATTAAGAAATGATGCCTGGCAGCAAGAGCAGCTAAGCTGAGAGCCTCCCAGTGGTGCCATTTGCCACCTATTGCTTGATTTGGCAAACTGCTAGAAACAGAGTGTGGAGACCAATTTTAGATCCCCAGAGAGGTGGAGAGGACAACCTCAGGCAGCCCCCCTGAACCCCTGACCTTTCTAACTGTGTGTGCTCATTGGCACACAGTACAGGCAAGTACAGAACATGGCATTGCCTTAGCTCCAGATGCATATGGCAGACCAGGGTGGGTACCCAGGCTTCAGGAAACACTACCATTACAGATAAATTATCTTTTTTTTTTTTTTTTTTCCTTTCAGATCTGGAAATTTCCCACACACCAAGTGATGCTGAAAAGAAAAAAAAAAAGAGCACATTTGGTGAATGTTCCTGAAGAAAAGCTTCTCCTTCGAGGCCAGCATTGTAATTAAAACTACTTAATCTGATCCCTGGAGATCTTTCCACACACAGTTCCCATCCCAAGGCAATCTGAAATACAAACTTGTTCAAAGGAAATCTGTCAGGAGGAAAAGTGGAATGGTTTTCCCGGTCAGATCCCAGCAGGACAGGCTGAGCCTGACTCCAGCTGTGTCAGCTCCATGGCAGTACTGCAAACAGGGCTGTGCAGGAGGAGCTTTGGTGTTGTAGGGGTTAGCTGTGAAGCCTAGAGGAAGCAGTTCATGCTCTGCTGAGATGTCCAGAGCCCAAGGAACAGAGGGATGAAGTCTGGCCTCGATTAGAGCCCCAGTACTGGACTGTGTAATGTGACCTTATTTACAAGGTCTTGTAACGACAGGACAAGGGGCAATGGGTTTAAACTGGCAGAGGGGAGATTTAGACTGGATGTAGGAGGAAGTTCTTTACAGTGAGGGTGGTGAGACACTGGCACAGGTTGCCCAGGGAGGTTGTGGCTGCTCCCTCCCTGGAGGTGTTCAAGGCCAGGTTGGAGGAGGCCTTGAGTGACCTGTACTAGTGGGAGGTGTCCCTGCCTATGGCAGGGGGTTGGAACTGGATGATCTTTGAGGTCCCTTCCAACCTTACCATTCTATGATTCTGTGATTCTATGATCTGGTGTCTCATAGAGGAGAAAATGTAATGTGTTTGCACCCTCACTGCAAACAACTTCCTCCTAACATCCACTTTCAATCTCCCCTCTGCCACTTCAAACCCATTCCCCTTGTCCTGTCATTCCAAGCCCTTGTCAATAGTCCCTCCCCAGCCTTCCTGGAGCCCCCTTCAGATCCTGGAAGCCTACTCTAAGGTCTCCTGGAAGCCTTCTCTTCTGCAGGCTGCACAGCCCCAACTCTCGCAGCCTGTCCTCACAGCAGAGCTGCTGCAGCCCTCTCAGCATCTTCGTGGCCTCCTCTGGACTGGCTCCAACACTTCCATGTCCTTCCTGTGCTGGGAGCTCCAGAACTGCACACAGTGTTCCAAGTATTCCACAGCATTCTCACATTCTGTGAGAACAGAATCCTTCCACTGATCCAAGAGGATTAGGAGAGCTGATGGAGTGAAAAGGCATTTCCAAAACTTCTTGAAAATGGGCAAAGATTCACTGCAGGACTGGGTTCAAAGGGAGGTAAACAAACATGGCTTCATTACGCAGCTCACTACGCTCCGTGGCTGAGCTGCAGTCCCTCTGCCTGGCCAGGCACAGGATCTCATCAGCTCCTACTGCCCAGGCAAGCCAATAAAGGAGGGATGCACGTTGCCAGGGTGAAGTTTGAAGAGTTAGAGTTTTAAATTTCCTATTAGGGCCAAGGTGAGATTTATGGATGATGCACTGATTTATAAACATCTTTAGACAGGAAGCGTTTTTGGCTTGAGGCTGGAATCAGGAAGCTTGGTGTAAAGAAAGATATTCAGAGGTTCTGTGGTACATAGAATAAATCCAACTTATACTTTCAAAGAGCCCTCTGGCTGTATAAAAGATGATGACAGTGACAGTGGGGAAAAAAAAAATTTGCTTATATCTACAATGCTCCATTATTTTCTCATTAACTTGAGTTTTAAAGGGAATCATATTAGTGCCTCCAGAGGCTGAGCTATATAAACAAGAGCCACGAATTTATCTGTGCATTAAAATGAATGCTATGGTAACAGCTTTGATTGCTTTGGATGCAATTTAAAAACCTAAAGGGTGCATTATCCTGAGCTAATCTCACCCTTGGGTCCTTATATACATTATATCTCATGCCTCTAATCCTGTGGGACTGTGCCTAGCTAATAATAGCCCCTTTGCTTTGTCTGGCTTGTTGTATTGCAACTGAAACCTGCCTCTTCCAACTGCAGAGAACACATCAGTGAAGTAATTTTATTTTGGTCACTCTGAATCATTAGTTTCTGTCTGGAGAACGTGGAGATTTATTTCCTTGAAGACTGGGGAAAAAACTTCTTAGCAAGAGCACTCAGCAGTCTGTGGAGCAGTGGAGTTGCCACCCTTCTGAGTGTCCAGGACTTGGTGATCCAGGATGCAGTGATGCCATCTGCTGCAAAGCTGTGCACTTTTTGACATTGGTACCTGGCAGGCTGGCTTTGCTGTTCTCAAGGGAGGACTTAACAGTTGCAAACCACCCCAAGACCATTGCTTGTTTGGTCATTTGTAACTTGTTGAGGTTCCTCCAAACCCACAAGGACATGGGCACAACTTAGATTTGCTCAGGTCTACATTGGCCTTTCAACCATCCATGAGGAACTGAAGTGAAGATGGTCTTCCACCAAGCTGTGGAGTTGTTTAAATTCTTCTTTTGAAATCCTGTGGATGTAGATGTACTGGGAAGATCAGGATAGCTTTAACATAACCCTTTAACCTCTTGCCTGGAGCACAGCCCTATGAAGAAAGGCTGAGGAAACGGGGGGTGCTTAGCCTGGAGAAGAGGAGGCTCAGGGCAGACCTCATTGCTGTCTGCAGCTACCTGAAGGGAGGTTGTAGCCAGCTGGGGTTGGGCTCTTCTGCCAGGCAACCAGCAACAGAACAAGAGGACACAGCCTCAAGCTGTGCCAGGGGAGGTCTAGGCTGGATGTTAGGAGGAAGTTCTTGACAGAGAGAGTGATTGGCATTGGGATGGGCTGCCCAGGGAGGTGGTGGAGTCACTGACCCTGGAGGTGTTCCAGAAAATACTAGATGAGGTAGTTAGTGCCGTGGTCTAGTTGACTGGACAGGGCTGGGTGATAGGTTGGACTGGATGAGCTTGGAGGAGGTCTCTTCCAACCTGTTTGATTCTGTGGTTCTATGATACAGCAATCTCTTCCCACTGAAATCTGCCCTGCATGTGATGAAGGATCCTCTGTGCACTGACTACTAAGATGGTTGTGGTGGACCAGGGCTTGGCTATGACCAGAGCACACCAGAGTAGTATGTTGATGGAGAGGACCCAGTTCTTTGTGCTGTGGATGAGGCTCACATCTCCTTATCCATAAAACAACAACTAAAGGCATTTGCCATTCTCCAAGCCTGAGGCTTTTGTTAAGCAAGCCTCCTAGAAGGATGTCAGATCTTTCAAAAGCTGAAGGAAATCCACACGTTGGCACATTTGCTCCATGACTTGAGGCAGTCAGGAATCAAGAAAGACAGTTTGCCCAAATTTTACACTCAATCACAGCTCTCCTCATACTGTTTTGCTGCAGCACTCTCATTCTGTTAGCCCTTTTCCAACATATCCTGCAAGATGCTGACACCAGAGTGTGATTTACAGGCAAAGACAATGATACTTTATCAGAAGAAAACTACCTTGGTCCCCAGAGTCTAATCCTAAGGGTTAGACAAGGTACCAGTCAACTGCTGCATGCCTTTTATATACAGCTCCTTCTGTAAATTCCTTCTGAACCTGCCTTCATCTGTCAGTTCTGCTGAGATGCCATGAGGATGAGTAGGGGACCTGAGCATCCCCCGTATGGAGAGAGCCTGAGAGCCCTGGGGCTGTTTAGTCTGGAGAGGAGAAGGCTGAGAGGAGATCTGAGCAATGCATACAAATATCTGAGGGGTGGGGGCAAAAGGCTGGGGCCAAGCTCTTTTGGGCGGTTGGCAGCAACAAGCCAAGGAGCAATGGATACAAACTGGACCAGAGAAGGTTTCAGCTCAACATGAGGAGAAACTTCTGTAGAGTGAGATTGACAGAGCCTTGGAGCAGGCTGCCCAGAGAGGTTGTGGAGTCTCCTTCTCTGGAG
>WBNM01008145.1:0-28183 GCA_013399055.1 Ramphastos sulfuratus
GGCAGACTCTGGGATAAGAGAGAAGAGTAGAAAGAATGTGGAAGGGTGGTTGGGAGCCCCTCCTGGGCACTCTGACTGCTGGGAGGGGGATTGTGCTTCTGTATTACTTTTGACTTTATATATAATTGCATATAGTTGTAAATAATTGTAATATATTGTAAATATCTGCTTGTATATTGTGCTAAGCTGTGAATATAAAGCTTCATTCTTTAAATTCCAGCTGGCTGAGTCTGGTCTGGGTGAATTCATTGCAGAGGGCGGGGCAAGTGACATCCAGAACCACTACACATTCCAACTTCTAATGTTCTGTGATTCTGTGACCTCAAGCAAAAAATATTTTGTAATGAAAATAGGGCATTTATATCTATACATAACACTTAAACAAGCCAAAGCAATCAGTGAAACTGTTAGCTAATATAAAGATACAGAGTCCTGACTCAAAATTCCAATCTAAATTCCACATGGTCATGAGCTGAGAAGTGAATCCCTTCTTATTCCTAAAAGGCATGGGACTTTCTCTACAGATTATTGGTCTGTGATTTGGTACCTACCTGAGTGAAAAAGTGCTATTGAGAGAAGCAATTCTGCTAGTGTTAACTGGCTACAACACTAAACTTCATTGGCATATCTGAACAATAATTATTCCTTTGCCCACATATAAGAGAAATATGAACTGAAGAGAACAATTTCTCCAGTCCTCATGGAATACACATTAAAGGCTTCAACAAAAGATATCTTGGATTATACATTTACTATTAAATTATTGATGAGCTACTTCTATTGTCATTTGTACTTGAGTTAGTAGAAATTAAAGCAAATACTAAACTTCTAAATACAGCATGCCTGAAAAAAAAACAAACATATGTTCACAGGCTCCAGGATTCCCTCCAGCCCTGAAGGGATTTTCATAATCTCACAGGTATCTTCAACTCCTAGAATTTGCATTCTGTTTCACAGCTCAGCTTGCAGATGTTTAAAAATACATGCAACAAGACAATTTGCTTTTGGCTACACATCTAAGAGGTTCAAACATCTGAATTATTCTGTCTGAGGTCAGCAACGATATATGCACCAAATTAGGTTGAAATCCATCTGGGAAAGAGGCTCTGAAATACTATGATCTTTGGTGCTTGGGAGCTTGTGTCTATTTCTGACCAACACACATCCTCTCAAGATTTTCTTCCAGGAAAAAGGACAGATTTTTCAGGAACCAATTCTGAAATAAAAGCTTACACTTCATGAATCTGTAACCTTCAGTCATTTGAATTTTACTGTGCAGACACATGCAGAGCACAGACTGTAACAGCAAAATTTCCTAACAGTGTTCATAGGTTTCTGGAATCCTAGAAGACAAAGCATGTACATGCCACCATATGCATCGATGACAGAACACAGGCTTCCCTGGGCTTTAGCCAGCTGTGTCTCTGTACTCTTCAATATCATTAGAAAACATTTTTCAGGAGTTCAGGATCAATGCATATACCCTGCTAATGAGCTATACACCAAGGGTACTTCCACCAAAAAGTTGGTATACTGTATAGATATAGTACTAATAACATATATTTCAATATAATTCAGCTAGTTATCAAAAGAACTGATCTTCGCACACACACAATTGTTTTTTTGTTTTTTTGTTTTGTTTTGTTTTGTTTTGCACCATTTAAAAATAGCTTTAGGATTGACCTGTTGGCAGGCAGCAAAGGAGAAAAGGATCTAGGGGTCCTAATGGATGGGAAGTTGACCATGAGCCAGCTCTTGTGGCCAGGTGGGGCAATGCCATTCTGGGGTTTATTAAAAGTGGTGTACCTAGTAGATGGAGAGAGGTTTTCCTGCTCCTCTACTCTGGTGAGGCCACATCTGGAGTACAGTGTCCAGTTCTGGTCCCCCCAGTTCACAAGTGACATAGAAGTGCTTGAGAGTCCAGCACAGAGCCACAAAAATGATGAAGGGAACGGAACATCTCTGTTATGAGGAGAGCCTGANAGTAGCAATTCAGGTAACTTCTGTAATTCATACTCTTAATTTCACAGAAATTTCTAAGTGATGGAAGATATTTCACAGAACACCTAACTCCTGAAACGTTTCAACACAGTTAAGGTAGAACCAAACAGAACTCAAGTGGTTTGGCTCTTCTGGGATTCATCTTTGGACTTGATGATCCTAGAGGTCTTTTCCAACCTGGTTTATTTTGTGATTTAATTCTGTTTAAGTCAATTTCCAATCCCTGATCTAAAAACCATCTTTGAGTTTTCTTCTCCTGGAATAGATAGCACCAATATTCAAAACGACACTTGGGAAAGGGCAACTTAAAACAGAATTATCCATAAATGAAAATGCTAATGACATTAGCATATTTTGCTTTACTAAATCTACTATATTTCAAAACCCAAGTAGAAATTTTAAGCATATCAAGCAAAATAAAATAGTTATCTGCCTTCAGTAGTCTTCCTCCCTCTCCCATTTGCCTTAGTCCACTCCACCAGCTCCTCAGTCTGGTCTTATTGTCTTGGGAAAAAACCCCCAAAGAACAGTGGAAATTGGGCTAGGATGTACCTGCAAATATTTGTTTCAATCCTGAAGAACTTGACAGTGTAATTCACTACATACCAGTCATATTTGTTTTCCAGAAATAACCAGCACACTACCATAAAACAGGAATCTAAGCTTCAAATGTGCTTTACTGGACTGATTCCAAAAAGACCCAAGATTGCCATCTATCAAGAAGCTACTAGAAAAGCCCCAAACCAATTCATGGAAGTAATTTCTGGCATTTCTTCCTTCCCAAAACCTGAATAGATTGTATTAAAAGTTTTCTATCTGTACCAGTATGAAATTAAAAAGAAGAAACCAAACCACCATCATCCTTAGCAGGGAGTTAGAATCTACTAAATCTGTCTTGTCTGGCACACAGTTATGTGTGTGACACACAAACCCATCTTCTTTGATGCACAATGAAGCTGCTTATGATACAGTTTTAAAGGACACAAGCCATCATAAAAAACAATAGAGAACATTGCAGCATGTGAAGACTAAACACATGGAAGTGAAGCATCAGTTGGAACCGTTCATCAATTACTACCTAACACTTGCAGAGCTCCTCAAAGAGCAGAAGACTCCAGTAAAAGATCCAACTGCCCTGATCACTACAGCTTCCTAATGAATATCTTTACTTTATCCTCCTTACTCAAGTCAGAGAAAAGTCTGAATAATATAATTTGAGAATCGATTTCCAGTGACAATGTCAGAAAGAGACATTGAAATGAGTACTTTCTATTTCTGGAGGGGAAAAAAAAAAACCAACTACCCAAGGCCCCTATCCTGGAAGAACAGTCATGCCAGCACTCTGAATGCTGTTCTTGACCATGGCTCAGAGTAGGCAGTTAAGGAAAAGTCTAAAAGTGGGACACACTTCTCCTGCTTTCAAAGACTTAAAGTGAACTTGAAGGTTCAGACTACATCTGAATAATTATGCTTTATAGCCACTGTGGAAACTGCCCTCTATGAGCCTTCCTAATTTCATTTTTAACTTAGTTATACCTTTGTTCTCCTTCATTTCCTCTGACACCGAGTTCCATAACCCAGCTTCACACTGCTGGGAAGGGTTTTAAAGCTTGTTTCTCCTGGGCAATCAGAAGAAACATTAGCTAGCTACTCTCTGGACACCACCTCCTCACATGCCCTGGTGAAAGCTGAGCCAACACACAACTAATTGGACATGAAGAAAGAGATTTCTCTTGGTTTGTTTTTTTTTCCCCCCTAAGTTCTTATTTTACCTGCTATGAACACAGCAGTAAATTTTCTCTTCAAAGAAACTCCCACTCTTCTCCCAGCTCACTCCTACAAGATACCCATGACTACTCCAGCAGTCATTCTGGTCCATGAGTCTTTCAGTACCTCTCTTCCCAAGCTGACAGCTACAGCTGCTTATGGCTCTATCTAAATTAGCCCTAATATTTGTGAGCACAACACTCAACAAAGCCCTCTAATCTGCTGGCTGAGTCCTTCATTTTAACATATATTTAACCTGCCCCAAGCTGCCACTTCATAGAGAGCCTCCAGAAAGCTGGAGGCACAGGGACTTGGTCAGAAGTGGTAAAAACCTCTTCAGAGCTGTAGTATGTACAGCTTCGGAGCTGTAGTATGTACCAAAAAAAAAAAAAAAATGAAATAGAGGGAAAGGAAGTTGATGAAGGATGATAAAGTTTAAAATTATGATAGACTTTAAGAGAGCTGATGTTAACTGAGCTTCCTTTGCCTGAACCAATGGCTAAGGAAACATGTTTGTTTGTATTTCACCAGAATCATAGAATCAGTCAGAGTTGGAAGGGACCACAAGGATCACCTAGTTCCAACCTCCCTGTCGTGTGCAGGGACACCTCAAACTAGACTAGACTGTCCAGAGCCTCATCCAGCCTGGCCTTAAACACCTCCAGGGATGAGGCTTCCACCACCTCCCTGGGCAACCCATTTCAGGCTCTCACCACCCTCATGCTGAAGAACTTCTTCCTAACATCCAGTCTGAATCTACCCATTTCTAGCTTGGTTCCATTACCCCCAGTCCTATCACTACCTGACAGCCTAAAAAGTCCCTCCCCAGCTTTCTTGTAGACTCCCTTAAGATACTGAAAGGTCACAATAAGGTCACCCAGGAGCCTTTTCCTCTCGATACTGAACAGCCCCAACTCTCTCAGTCTCTCCTCATAGGAGAGGTGCTCCAGCCCTCTGATCATCACTTAGCATGAGGTAAAAGACACAATATTTTTAATGAGATAACACTAAGAAGGGGGAAAAAGAGACGAGACTGAGTAGTAGGAAACACCATCAGATACGGAGATTTAAGTGAAGAAACAGTCTCCTCTGTCACTGCAAGCTACACTTCTGAGACCATTTAAAGCTAAAAGATAGAAGCATTCAAAGAGATAATTCCACACAGAGAAGAAAAATAAAACCAGCTTAAAAATAGAGACCTTCTAATGTGTTGCTTTCTACCTGCAGCACCATTGATTCTTCGGTAAAAGGTCTACAAACCTGACTTCAGCCTGGAACAACTTCTAGAGAGTTGTAAATGCTGATGGATGGCTATCATAGGCTCATGGGGTAGGCAGTTCCTGTGGAACAGGGATAATTTGAGGGATGAATGAGATTAGCTCAAGTTATTTTAAAGCTCCCTTCTCTCTCTCTCTCTATCTCTCCCCCTTCACAGGGCACTATTTTATATGAAGGCAACGTTCCAGAAGAACATTGAAATTGGTAAAGCAAGAGAGGGCAACCTCATATGGAGAGATTAAGAAAAATAAATTTTGCACAGAAGCAGAACCAAGGCTGTAAAATTACTTCTTAACTCTTTCTTCCAAATATTTCCTTCCCACACCCTAAAAGTGCCCTGCAATAGCAGCATCATAAGTTAACACTGCTCCGTTCCTGCAGACATGTGTTAGGACCTAAGCAAATTATATCCAAGCTGTTCTTTTTTCCTTTTTATTTATTTTTTTTTTGGTCCCCTTAGTGTGACTCATGCCAGCTGGACTAGTCTAAATATTATTAAACATTATTAAAAATCCTATATTTAAGCTTAAAGCATACCATCAGGGCTAGTGGAGAAGAAAGGGAAAAATAACATTTTAATGAAGCATGTTGGGAGGCTGTGGTGCCACCCTAAGAATACAGAGACTTACCTACAATCTCAGTTATTTTCCACTAATGAGTAGATATCTACTAATTATCTACAGTAGGTATCTACTAAGTGCCTACAAATCTACCAATCCTTCTGGCAGCATTTCTACTGCTGTCATTTGGTAGAAAATTTAAAAGGCAATCCAGGAAAGCCTATGATTTGCTATAAAATTTAAGAAATTCTTATGCTTTGATCACATTCCCAGGGAACTGGGGCTGGAGCACTGCCCTGTCAGGAAAGGCTGAGGGACCTGGGGTGAAGAGAAGGCTTAGAGGGGATCTAATCAATATTTATAAATATCTGAGGGCTGGGGGTAAAAAGGGAGGGGACAAACTCTTCTCAGTTGTGCCCTGTGATAGGACAAGGGGTAATGGATGTAAACTACAGCGCAGAAAGTTCCACTCAACACAAGGAAGAATTTCTTTACTATAAGGGTCACAGAGCACTGGAACAGGCTTCCCAGAGAGGTTGTGGAATCTCCTTCTCTGAAGAATTTCAAGACCTGTCTGGATGCCTTCCTGTGCATCCTGAGCTAGATTGTATGGCCCTGCTCTGACAAGGGGGTTGGACTTGATAATCTATGGAGGTCCCTTCCAACCCCTAACATCCTGTGATCCTGTGAACTTCCACCCTTACAAGACTACATTGTATTGACCTTTTTGCCAAGTGGCCTTCTTTCCACACTGCCAGCAGTTCAACCCTACTTTTTATCTGGGCATCTCTAAGAAATACACAAACCAAGTCCTTGTCAGCACAATGGTGAGCAAGACAGCTGTTGTGAGCAGAGTGATTATTTTGCAGCAACTAAAACCTACTGAAGAGTGCTCTTATGTATGATGGTACCTACAGCATTGCAACACTCAGTATTCGTATGCATATTCTACGCTTACACCCATGTATAAGTACAAACACAGCAACTGAGATGGGTGTTTCTTTTTTTAATGAACTAATGATGTTTATAGTCTCAGAAGCTTTTCAAGAGTGACAAATACAGTCTTTCAAACACTGCATGTCAAATCTACCATGCCTCTGGGAGGACAAATCAGCATGCGTTACATCTGCAAGTCTGCAAGCACAACTGTTAAGTATATTATAATCAACAGGAGGAATGCAGAGGACATCAAAGGGAAAAATAAAACTCATCACAGAGAGTAACCACTTTCTTCTTTTCTCTGGAAAAAAAATACTAAGATGTTGAAAATTGCTCCTACTGAAATCACTGTTAATTAAAATAAGCTTTAGCTACTCCTTTGCCTACTCCCATTCCTCTCCTTGATCCCCAAAACGGACTGAGAAAAACTGAGATGTCTTTGTAATTAAAACTCACACAACCTCCAACAATTTACATTTAGAGGCAAATTAACATTTCTTTGGTTTGCACTGTGGTGAAGCTGCATGTGTTGGTAACTTTTTCCTTAGAGTAACTAGATTTTCCATATGAAATTTTAGATGAAATGCTTACTAAATACACAGAGAAAACAGTTTAAGTGCCCTCCTGTGCAAAAAGCCTTTTCCAAAGTAACTTTTCTCCCTCTACTTAACCAACCACTTTATTCTCTGTCCCCACTTACTCATACAAGCAGGATTTGTTCCCTTAAAATTTCATAAGTGTCTCTTATGAAGTGCAGCAGTTTATTCCTTGCCACAGAACTGAACTTTATCTAGATCACTCCACAGAGCTCCCACCTTCCACAAACTGTTGATTTCTGATCTTTGCCACCACTTTGTTTTTTTTTCTGGAGAGTTTCCTCAGCAGCATCACACATCCAAGTGGTGACAGATCTGTCCAGTGGATACATAAGCAACCTTGGGGAGCAAATCAGACTCCAGGTAATAAAATAATAGAATGGTAAGGTTGGAAGGGACATCAAGGATCAGCTAGTTCCNTGTTTCTGTACACACACAACAGGACACAGTGGGCAGCATCCCACTGCCTTCACCTAAGACTTCCCAGGATCCCTAAGGCATCAGCCAGAGATATAGGACAGGACAGCAGGGAAGAGAGGCATGCAGATGCACAAGGGCATCGGCTAACTGAGTTCCTCCTCCTGGTTTAGCTCCCGTATGTAACAGTAAGTTGTGGAATTCCCACCTCTTGAGTGTCTCTGTTTCTTTTTTGTTTTTTACATTGTCAACAGAGTTTTAAAAATTGATTAGGAAGCTGAGTCACAATCTGATCTGGTTGCTGTACTATAAAGGTTAATACAAGCATCCGAGAGCTGCATTAACATAACAACAGCAAAAATCAATCCAGCGTGAGACTGAATGCACTAAATTCAGCCTTTAATGCCAGCTATGACTTGTGGTATCAGTCTTCAGTTTTATAGAGGAAATTGATACAATCATGATTTCTCACCTCTTGAAAAAAAATTTAAAAATTAAAAGAAATATATATATCTAAACAATTCTTTGTCAGCTCTGTTTGATTTGAAGTCCTTTTGTCACTGATGCACGGTAACCTTCATCTAAGATTCCTCTTGAAAAAAACTTCACAAAATTCTGAGTTTACAAAATTAGCAATTCCCAGTGATGGGACAACTTTGGGAAGAATGAGGAGAAAGCAGAGTGAAAAGCAGCAGAGACCTAGATCCTGTTTGCAATATGGGTACAACATGCCAAGCAGTATTTTGCATGCAGTAAAATACACAGACCTTCTGCCAAGTTAATGTCCAGTTTAAGCTTGTGGTTTAGAAAGTGCCTTTCTGCCACCCTCCAAGTTGCCAAATACAAAAGCATGAAAATAGAAGTGGAAGAACACCTATAAAATGTGTTTCATGTTCTCCTCTAGTCCAAAAATCACAGTTATTACATACCTTATAAGCCTCCAGCCAGTTTTAGTAAACTGCTACTTGCAGCTCTTGCATGACAGCCAACAGATAAAAGCAGTGAGAGCTCTCACTCATTGCTGCTAGCAACCTGCTGCCTTTCTGATCCCTTTCTTCAGAAACAAAGATTAGGTGGGGGGAAATAAGGTAAAGGGTTATTTTTAAAAGTCCATATTTTTCAATCACCATCCAGGAGCTGGCTGAGTTGAGGTCTTATTAGTTGCCTCTCATCTCCCACTTCTGTTTCCATAGAAACCTCGCAGTAGCATTGCCTGTCTCACTACCCTGAAGTCTTCAGCCTCAGTCGATGCTGAACTTGGCTAGGCAAGTTGGTGGAGGATAATGGCAGTGTTGCCTCAGTGCTGAGGGTCACATTGCTGGCCTCCCACCATGTGGAGACTGCGTATATAAAACAGAGAAGTCACCTGTACCACACAAACTGGGCCAGAAGGCTGATCCAAATCCCTTTTCTCCATCGCTAATGGACAGATGCATAGTTAGCCTGGGATGAAGGATGTACCTTGGTTCTCATAAACGAAAAGGCAGAAAGTTTGGGAAACCAGTGAAATTAAGGGATAGTAATCTACATTATCAGCACAGTGAAAGTCAGCTGGCTGCCAAGCAGGGGACTTCTCCAATTCTTGCTCTCTTTTCCCTGCTTCTGTAGAAGTGTAGTGGAGAGTGTGAGAAAAAGGATTTTGAGAAGAAATTGTCACAGAATCACAGAATGCATCGAGCTGGAAAGGACCCTCTGAAATCATCTTGTCCAACCCCTCTGAAGTCAGCAGGGACATCAACTAGATCAGATTGCTCAGGCCCCATTAAGTTTGATTTGAAATGTCTCCAGGATGTCTCCACCACATCCCTAGGCAACTTGTTTAACAGTATTTCACCACTCATGAAAAACTTCCTCCTAATGTCCAACTTAGCCTGTCCTGCTCCAGTTTCAAACTGTTGCCCCTTGTCCTATCACTACAAGATCACTCCTTCCCCAGCTCTCTTGTAGGTCCCTCTCAGATATTGAAATGCAGCTCTAAGTTCTCTTTAGCCTTCTCTTCTCCAAGCCCCAGCTCTCTCAGCATACCCTTGTGGTCTGAGTATTCAGAGGCACATTGCAACAACACCTGTACTGTGAAAAAACACATTTGAGAAGTCTTTTGTCTGTGGTATTTGTTTACTTTGCTCATCTAAGAAGAGGAGGAATGGTTCTTTTAGTGTCAATGACTTGTTTAATAGGGAGTGGATACTGGCAGATCATTTGTATTTAAAAAAATGGTCCACAAGTGAATAATCAGCTGCAGTTTGTGGGGTTTTACCTGCTGCAAATTCTCCATCATCTTTATTCCAGTTGGAAGCTAGGGGAAAAAAAAAAAAAAAAAAAGAAAAAGAATCACAAAAATGGCCTTACTAGTTGAGATGAGAGCTATGAGTCACCAGATGACCAAAACTGACTAGATGGGAGGAAGAGAAGGTACCACTCACTACAGACTGCTCAGGGGAATACTAAAAATTTCAAGATGGTGAGTTTCTCTCATCAAAAGAGGACATTCAGTGAGGCAGCCTGTCAAGTATGGCTTCCTTTGCCAACCCCACTTAATCTCATTTTAGTTTGAGTAAGTTGTTCTTCAAATAAATCTCATCTTCTGTTAAGCACAGCCAGATAGGGACAAGTAGGCTATGGAAACAAAGACCAAACAATAAGGCTGCTACTATCTTGCTTTACAACAAGGGAGCTTATAGAAACACTCCACAACAAAGAAGAAGTGGCAAAATCTATCCTCTGGAAATACAGAGAAAGGGGGAACTGTCCTTACATGTCTGAGAACTACTGCAATAATATCTGAACATGATTCCTCCACTTTGTACCTATTAGGCCCTGCAGACAGCTCCTACTCAAGAGACGTTCCCACAGCGTGCCAGATCTCCTGACAATCCAGAAGCAATGGAACTGATTGCTTAAAAATTATTTTTCCAATTTATTAAAGCTTCCACCTCTATATGAAAAAAAAAAAAAATGGCCTTACTGAATATTCAAGCCATACATTCCAGAACACATTCGGAGTTTTGGTGGATGTGGATAGGTCTAGAGATTACACAATAAGCATAATTAACACGTGAATACACATCCACAATATGCAGGTTGTAGATACTCCTTATCTATTGCTTTTACTGAAATGCTAAAGCAAAGGGACAATTCAAATGTGCACCATGGTGCAAGAATGCATTTGCATCATTGGTTTTTATTATACCTGGAGTTGTGGAGGGTTGCTAAATATAAAGAAGGTTCTAAGGACAAATATTAGTTTTTAAGTCAAGGATGTGGAAGGAGATTGGAGTAAGGAAAGGATCAGTCTCTCCTCCCTGGTGGCAGGTGAGAGAAATAGAGGAAATGGCCTGAAGTTGTGCCAGAGTACAACTTCAGGATATTATTAATATTATGGAAAAAATTCTTCACTGAAAGAGTATTCAGGCATTGGAACAGGCTGCCCAGGGAGGTGGTGGAGTCACCATCCCTGAAGGTGTTTGAGAAATGTGTGGACACAACACTTTGGAATGTGATCTAATGGCCATGGGGGTGTTAGGTGGACGGTTGGACTCGATGATCCTAGAGTTGTTTTCCAACTGATCCTATGAACTGAAAGGGAAAATACCTATTTGGTACAATAACAGCTTGGAACTGATGTGCTGAATGTAGATAGCAGTGATCACAAGTTACTTCTCAGGAAGCCTGTTATTTCTACAATATGAGTGCACATTTATGTTGGCAAAATTTTGTGTCCAAACCTCTTAGTAGTTCCTTCCTTCAGAGAGCAATTTTCTAAAACCAGGCACTTCAACCTGCCAGTAAATGATTTGTTTTCCAATAAAACTGTTAAAAGGTGTAATTCATGGGGCAATAATATTCAGTATTATGGATTTTTTTTTTCCCCCCCTTCAATGTCTATTGAATTCCAGTGGATGTTAGGTGTGGATTCAAGGTCCCATCACGGAAAGAAGAGCCCAGCCTGTCCAAATCAGCATTGCTGGTACAGGACAGTACAGGACCTATCTGTTGCAGTGGGACAACCCCATTGAGACACACCAAGATGATCATTTCATTTCCCCCAATCAATTTGCCACATTTCACTCCTAATGGAAAGCAAGGTTAATGCTCTGGTTAAATGGCAAAACGAAGGATAGTTCGGTTTTCAACAATGAGTTCATCTTTCAAAACTACACTTTGCAGCTGATGGCCAAGTGAAAATATTGGAGGCCTCAGTTTGTCATTCTCAGATGCAAAGAACCTGGGACAAGAAGAGGAAAGAGGATTTTTAAGACAGTTTTAAACAGCAATCAAAGACTACTGCACAAGTTATTTGCAGATACCACGTTGGGCCAGATGATCTTTGAGGTCCCTTCCAACCTGGCATCCTATGATTCCGTAATATAGAAGAGCTGTAGCAAAGCATAAAAACACAATGCCAGAAACTAAAACTAGCACTAGCAAAATAGATTTGTTCAGCTTCAAGTCAATGCCATCAGCAATGACTACAGTGCCACCGTTCTCTGGTGTCACAGGGGAAGATGACAGCTGCTTTTGAAGGTGAAGATGATTCTGTAGAAGTGCTCGCATGATTACTAGCAAGAAATGGAAGAGTAAACTTCTACCTCTTTAAAGGAGAGGGCTGGAACCCATGCAATCAATAACAGCAGATGGAATAAAAGCAAAAGGAGCTAAAGGCAATACTTTGATGGGTTAGAGAAAGACCTGCAGAGGTAAGAGACACACCTCTGGATAATGTAACCTATCCCTTAGTAGTACAATTGTGACTTAATTACAGGATGGCACACTGAGAGTGCTGGGAATTGAATCTGGGATTCAAGGGAGTCTCCGTTCTCATTCAGGTTAAAGGGAATAAAATCTTTGTCTAAGAGACTGACCCAAAAAGGATTTTTTTTTTTTTCCATCCCCAAGGAGTGATGTTACCAGTCTGAAGCAAGAAATACCATATCAGATGGGTGTGTAGAGAAGAAAACCATTCTAATCACAATGTTATTTGACACTCAAAATCACCAAGGCAGACAGCTTTTGCTCCAGAAACATCAGGAGCAATAGATGGCATGATGTGCCAGAGCTACTTTTCCACAAATACTGTTTTAGCTCCTGCCAGAGCCCCAGGACTGCTCCTGCCCTCTCCAGCCCTGTGCCGTGTTCCAGCTGCCTCACTGGAGCTGACACTGAGGCGTGAGCAGCCATGCAGTCAGCTGGAGCAGGTGATTGATCTGCTTGAAAACTAACCCCACCAGGAAAAGAAAAGAAAGATTAGTTTTCAGTTGATCAGCAAAGCTTTAGAAGCCACATCTACAACAAAGAGCAACCAGGACCGGTGCTTTCAGTAGTGTGGGCTGTCCCAGGACAGCTATACTGCTTCAAGGGCTCTTGCTTGCTCCTTCATGTGTGCAACCACCATGCTGCTAAGCAGGTGACCCCACATCAGGTGATTCTCCATAACCATCTGCATATGCATCCTTCAGAGAAGTGTTTAGGTTGGTGGAGGGTGGCTTAGCCTGCAAGTCAAGCAAAGTCAAATTACCCAGCAGCTGCCCCAAAGGTTCTCCAGCCAAAGGAAGGGCAATGACTTCTTTTTTGCATTTTGCAGAGAAAATGATACCTCAACTTCATATTTGGGGCCTGAAGATATAGGCTATAATTGGTCAATAGCATCACTGAGGTGATTGAAGACAATGGAATTGACAGAGAGACAGACAAAGTGAACTGCTCTCACTCAGTCCAGGCTCTGGCAGAATCTATTGATTTACAGCAAACAAAACAATACAGGAAACAATATTCAGACAGCCTTGATGATTTAGTCTCATTGCCACTTTATCTGAACAAAATGGATGCTATTCAAAGCTGTAATTCTCACAAACTGTAAACTGGCCACACTCACACTATCTGTATGTATAAACACAGAAATTAATTGTAAAGATTATGACAGAGGCTGCAAAATTATCAGACAGACAATAAAAGACTTAGCACAATTAAGGACAATGATCAGTTCAGAATTGGACCTCATGATGCTGTGATAGATTATGCAACTACCCATTTTCCCTTTTTGCTAGGACCCCTATTTCAATAAGTGTACAAGAAGACTGTTACTGAGGAACAGATTATTTAATCCAAATTATTCTTTTTTTCAAGCACCTTAAGCCTGCACTCTATGGGCTAGCAAATCTAAAAGAAAAACCAGTCATCCAATGGAGAAGAGGGATGCCATAATTGAGGATACCTGGGTCAGCCCTCAGATGTTAAAAGGGTTTGTGCTATTACTATTTAGCATCAAACTTAAAAGTCCTCTGCAAGTAAAAAAAAAACAAAATAAAACCCACCTCACTTTAGACCCTACTTCCACCCTCCACAAGACTTTAATCAATAAGATGTCTCAAGGCTTAGGCAAGAACAAAGTTCTGTGGACAGCCAGATGCTGAGGTATGGCAAATACATCAGGAAAATTAAGACTAAGAATACATTAGTAGCCTTAGACTAGTTAGGTAAATAGAAATTAATGTCTGATATGATAGTGAAGTGATAGGGACAAATATAAATGGTGCTCACTTGTGAAAGAAAGAGCATTGCCCCCAGCCTGTGCTCAGCTGGCTGACGTAGTTGTCCCAGGCAAAGAGAAGAGGAGCCAAAGGCTTTTCCCCCAGTGAACCCTTGATAGCCTACTCACCATTTGTGGTCAGGACAAGAGCAGGCTGAGTGAGCCAGACCTCATCTGAGAGCCACCTCATTTGGTGACACTAACACATGATTTGAGCCAAAGCTGTCAGAACACCAAAAGGCAATCCCCCAGGTCTTTGGTTTATAACTCCTATGCACTGTTTCACTGTTGTATCACCTTCTGTAATCTGGTATGGTGTAACAGAAAATATCTTGGCCAAAATGAAGTGCACCTTCCTGAAATTTGTTCACAGTTTTGGTTTCATCCAAAATGCACAATTTAAGAAGACATAGGAATCGATTTTACATGTCACAACTTCTTTGCTCTGGGTACATGTGAGAGAATATGAAAAACATGAGGGAGAGATTTAAAAATTGCCAAGTTTTATGATTTTGCACTGGTTTATATGTTATATTATGATCTATTCTTCTACTTCTCTTCCAAAAGAGACTACTAGCTAATTATTTTAAGGAATTCACAGTAAATAGATCCAAAATACTTACACGTTATTGGCAAGATCATATGCAAACCCATGCATTTTAAAGAGCAAACCCACAGATTTCTCCACTGCTATACCTTTATTTCCAAACCTGGGCTCTAAATTAACCAATAAGGCAGCTGCTGACAGAAAGAATAATGATTAACTTCATTCACAGATGAGCACTGATTACAATAAGCTTATAAATGTTTCCTATTTTTCCGCAACAATTTGCAATCTGATGACTCTTACTTAATATGAAGCTTCAGAAATTGAATGTCTGCTACAAAAATCAAACCTGTAATACTAATAAAGGGAACTTGCATTATAAGCTGAAATGACTTCCAAAACAGCCAATAATTATTTGTTTTTCTGTCACTTGTGTGCTCCACCACAGTGGTGCCGACATTTTTTGTCGGTTAATCAAGCCTGTTGTCTTACACACTACTGAAATAGGAAGCTACAATGCCTGGATCATCTTCTTTCAAGTAGAATTCTGGAGCTCTGAAGCAAGTATTTAAATTGTTATACCTGCATTTTAGAAGTCCAAAATACAACCACAATAAGGATGTGCTGTGTGTCCTGGTGCTACAAACCCTTATTCTGCCTGGGGATGCAGAAAGCAGTCCAGTTAAATACAGTTGGGAACAGGACCAACAACACACAATCTTCAACAGAACTTCTTTAACCATTGTGTTATCAATTTTTTCCCCCCCATAAATTTAAAGAAACTCCTTATTTGGGTTCCTTACATATGCAGAAACAAATTGTGAACACTGAAACATTACTATATTCATAATAAATTACTTCTGGGCAGTATTTTAAAATGATAAATAATTAAGAGATTTGTCCTTCAAAAAACATTTTTAAACGAAACAAATTTTTTTTCCTTTGCTAGGAAAAATCTAAAATCTGCCTCCAAGTGTGCAGGACTGGTTAAGAGGTTTTATTTTTATTGTATAAAGAAGACAGTATATGAACATTGGACTGTTGCAAAGCACCTTTAACAAGGAGAACATCCAAGTTTGTAACTAACATTTCAGCCCAGTTTCAGCAGCAGCTACTAATAACTGTTACTTTTAAAGCCCTGAAGCAGCAGCACTATTGTGAACTAACCTCAAGGAGCTGCCTCTGCAAATTCTGCTATCAATCTGACACTGAGAAGCAGCTCAGTAGTTCTAGAAACCTTTGTGAATTCCACCTCTTTGAGAATTTATTCTGGCAGCAATTATCATCCACAAAGCACACTGGAAGACTCTGTCATCACAGTGGATGATTCAAATTTGAAAAATTCACCTCAGGAAGACAAAAAATTGGCTCAATGGGCTCAATTAAAATACTAAGCCTCGCTGTAGCCTTGTGATTGAAATTAAGCTATGAATAAAAATCAGGCTTCAGGAAATATCACTTTTACTTCTAGAACACCAGCTTAAAAATACATTTAATTGTAAGAATTATTTTTGTTCCACATGTGCTCAGCTCTGCTGACTTCTATTACAGCAAGCTATTACATATTTAGAAAGCAAGAGCCTTTCTGGGTTTTAAGCAATGCATTTGTAATACTGCCAAGTATTAAGATCAACAATTGATCTGACTTTTTCCCTCTATGGGCTAGCAAATCTATGGTAGCCAATTTAGTAGAAGCCATATTAAAAGGAGCTCGATAAAATTTTATTTATTTATTATTGCTCTATCTAAGAAACAGCAACAACAACAAAAAAACCCTCACCAAAGAAGCCGGAGCAAAAGATTTTGCTGCTCCTATTGTGCAGGCAGGATCAGATTTGCTCAGTGCATGTGCAAGCTGAATGGCTACCAGCAATTTCAGTGCAACAAAATTATTACTGCTCATATTATAAAGCCCACTCTATATTCTCAATTACCTCTTAGAACAGCTCCTACCGAGAGAAATTCCAATCTACATGAAAGACTAAGCACCGTTAAGCACCACAGAAGTAGCACACCTCTGGTAGTAACAAATATCTGGTATGACTTGAATATAAGGAACTTGCCCAAGAAACTGGGAATTTCCTACAGCCAAGCCACAGTTTGTTTGACTGCAAATACTTTCATAGTTAGTAATAATGAAGTGGCAGGCAAACAGCGTAAGGAATTGTACTCCTGACTTTTTAAATATCTGTAAGGAATAAATAAATTCATAGGAGATCAATTATATATTCAAGCAGGGAAACACAATGCTAGCCTTTCATTGTCAATTGACATACAGTCTCATCACCAGAAAGCACAAATGAAATGCTAATGGCAGAGAAGATGAATGCCAATTTCCTTCACTTTGCTCCAAGTTTCAGTGGCTCCCTACAATAAAAGATAGCTGTTTGTGGAGACTGGCTTGTTCCATACCATTAACCCAGAACAAAACATATTTTTAGTGGGACAGCAGTGTTTACTTGTAAGAACTGATGAATTGTACACCACCATTTATCACTTGTAGACAAAGACATTCAGGCACAATTTTGGACATAAATCAAGGTACATGCTCCTAAATAAAAAAGGGATTGCTTAAGTCCCTAAAACTGCATAGATTGAGGTCAGATTGGCCATAGCAACCAAGAATGGTACTTAGGCCTTCAGTAAGACTTAGCAACCAATAAATGAGCTCAGATCTCTTTTCATCTCCACTGGTGTGAAAGCCAAAATTAAAAAGATTAGATCACGCTGCACCCATCACAATAGACTTCACAGTGAAAAAGTCATTTCTAGCCTTTGATTCACGTCCAATAAATAACATTCATCCCTTCCATAATGAACAACTTTCAAAGTAAATTGAATCTCCATAGTGCTGCTTTCCCTTGCTGCACCATATTTACATAACAATATATCACAGGAAGCTCAGAGTGGGTCTTGCAAATGGAAGACGCGTCCTTAGCGCTGATTACACCCTGCTCGGCTTCAAAACGCTTACCACCGAAGCATAATGCACTGCAGGTTCTAATAAATAATAAAGACTGCTTTAAATCTTATGGTATGAAACTTTGTTGTGATTTCAGCATGGAAATGTTATAGCAAACAGCTTACTGTGCCCTTTTGCTTTCCAGTCCTTCCATTCGGGGACGTTAAGCGAACGCTACTTTCAGGAGCACTGGTGGGTACTATCTGTCCAGCATTCCCAGGAAAAAGGGATGGTGCACTATTTCTTTTTGCTGCCTCTTCTCACCCTGTTACTCTTCCTTTTTATATAAATTTTCAAGGGCTCCAACAATACAATTTTTTTTTTTTTTTACAGTCCAACTACATGAGTAAGCTTTCAGCCCAACCTCACATAAAGCATTAAATACGGCTGGCTTTCCTCCACCTACAGTAGCAGTTATTTGTAAATAGGTGAGGACAATCCCAGCTGTAGGAATCTAACACAGATCTCACACACAAACCAGAAAACATCCCCAGCCAATGTTTGCATAGTATTGTCACTGCAAGCCCTGTATTGCCAAACACACACTTTGTCATTATTAAACATAGATTGTCGGTCCCTGCTTACTGCGGGCTGCAAGAACTGACATTGAAAGGGAAGTGTTCAAAAGCAATATATTGAAACAACAGCAGCAACAAAAAAAAACAACCCCAAAAAAACCCCACTACACCTAATTAAAAATATGCCGAAATAATTCCAGCCCTCTGCAGCACCAACTCGTGTAGATTACACTATTTGAACTCAGCAGGGAACCTCATTAATTTTTAAAACTCTCTGACCCCAGTGCAGTTAAGGGTGTAAAAATAATTACAAATTAGGGTTGAGGGAGCACTGGTTTAATATTGCATGCCTGCTATCAACTACACAATACCATATCAGAGATGGATATTTATTACAGCTAAGCATAATTTTTACGTAGCCAAGGAGCGGCTTCATGGTAAAATTTTAACATGCAAGCATTCAAAATGTGATATTTTTAAGAGCATAACCAGAGTAGCCACCACTGCCATGATTTAAAAAAAAAAGAATAAATAAACCCCACAACAAAACCCTGCCTGCTTTCTGCAAACATTGTTGTAACACAAAGCACAGCAATTGCAGGTTTAACAGCTAGTAACAGCCTGGATACGGCAGGAAACTAAAAATATTTCTCTAACAAGACACGTTTGCAGTCTAACATTTTCTAACTTATTTAGAAGGCTATAAAAATACTTGGCCGAGGGTATAAATAGTCTCTCTTACCTAAAACTTGTCAGAAGAAAGCTCCTTCTCCATTGTTGTCACCTCCAGTGCCCCCACTTGCCACCATGGAGATTGGTTCTGCTATGTTTATTGCTCTGTGCCTCAGTTACAGCCGTGACACTAATCTGCCTGCACAGACCAGCACAGGGGTGTGTGTGAGAGTGAGTGGATGTGTGTGTGTGTGTGCCAGGCTGTGTGAGAAAGGAGAGCCTGCTGACTTCAGGACTGGGAACCTAAACCTCAGGCCAAGTCAAGGCTGAATGAAAATGATCAAAAGCTCTGTCCCTCATCAACAGAGTAGACCAAATTTCTCCCTCCCCCCGATGAGTAGTAGGGCTGTCATTAGGGATTCCCACTAAAAAAGCCTCTAACAGAGGCAGACCTTCTCCAGATTGCTAGTGCCTGCCCAGCAGTCCGTGCAGAATACAGGTAGCTATTGTTCCTGAGACAAATATGTAGCCAGCCACTCAGACTCTGACAGATCTCAACAAACCAGTGAGCCTGCCTTCAGTTTAACTCTTTATTTACTAGGGCTTTACTTTTTTTACAAAGATCTCCTTTCGCCCTGGAGAGGGAGGGGCAGGGAAGGAAAGAAGAAAAAAAAAAAGGAGGTGAGAAAAAAGGGGGAAAAATAATCAGCAGATTGTTCGAGTTTTGCTAAGAAAAACCTTTCAGATTTCACGTACCTAGGCAGTAATCCCACGCAAATTTAAGAGCATTGATATTCATTTCCAGATCTCATCTAGCCTGATGTCAGACGACACAGCAACAGCACACTTCAGCAGTAAAACAGGATTCCAATTCTGTAAGGTAAATAACTCCTGCTCTGCCGCCTTCCCAGTTCTCACAATTCATGGGGCAGTAAAACAGTCTGAAAGGACAGCATGCAGCTTTTGCTCAAATAGTCTGGGTACTAAGAAAGAGAGAAATGTAGTGCAAATACTTCAGTGTTTGGGTTTTTTTTCTTTTCCCAAGCAGTAATCAGGTTTCAGCATTAACTGGAAATGAAGTTAGTGTCTCAGAGAGAAAACTGTGCTAGGGCAAGCAGATACTCAGCCAGTTAGTTGGCATAAGCAGCAGTAGATACCCATTTCAGTCTCGCAGCAGTTTTGTGTTTCAATAAAGAGATTTTACTCACTCTAAGAAGGTTGGTGGGGTTTGGTTGGTTGGTTGGTCCCCACACACACACGCACATTTTCTATGACATGGAGCTTAAGAATGCACTCATAGAGTCAATGAAGCTGTTAGAGAAAATATCCTGACATTTACACTCTGTGTTTGACTTTTAGGAAGTAATGCATGATTATATGAAAAGCTAACGATTCTGCATTCTGTATAAATATTGTAGAAGTTCAGCCCAGGTGCAGACTTCAGCTTTAAAACATTATTATCTTTTTTTTTTTTTTTAATTCCTTTTTCCTGTTTAAATCAGTCTTCATTCCAAGCAGCTTGCAGTAGGATGTGCATGGGTATACTTGGGTTTGGGTGGGTCGGTTGGATCCTTTTCAGACCATTTTAAGGTTGAAGAGTACAAGATTTTAAGGTAAAAGGTTGAAGATTACAAGAAAACTTTTCAAGTTTGGCAATAAAATTATGTTTATAAAACACAGGGTTTTCCAGACTGCCACCACAAGTGCAAATTACATGCATAACATCAAAAGCAGTATTTTAACCTGAGTTAACCCACAGACTCACAGAAGCCTCCTTACCCACTGTGTAAATAATCATTTTATCAGCAGATTCCAAACAGCACGTGCTTGATTTTGAAAGTTGCCAGTGGTCACTTTATAGCTGTTCAAAGCAATCTTTTCTGCAGGGTTGAGAATTTAATTACACTCCAGCAGAAAAGCCAGGAGTCCAGTGCCTTTCAGAAGTCTCCCAGTGCAGCAAGGAAACAAGCAGACAAACAGGAAAGCAAACGAGGGTTATTCAACACACCCTGCGTGGCAGAAGACCTCTGGACTACCCAATGTGTTTTAAAGAACCAGGACCCTGTGCTCACAACCCCTTTAGCTGTTTCATTCCAGAGTATCTCATTCGAGTCTATTGGAATATCACTCCTTAAGGACAGACCCATCCACTGTACTGTACTTTTTGTCATCAGTCTATGTGAATACCTGGTGTTACGTAAGGAGGGGGGAAGCTTTAAATTACATCTCTAGACAATAATAGTGTTCTTAGAGAAAAAGATGGATTTATTATTTTTTATAAATTCTGAGGTGTTTTGCACTGGTTTCCCTTCTGTTTTGAGCAAACTGATAATGAAATGTTTCCACTAAATGGAATTCAGAATTGCTGGAGAAGCAGATTCTCTGCTGCTGCTATAGAGTGTGGAGGAGCTTTGCCAGCTCCTTGCAGGTGAGAATGTGGCCACAAAGGTGGAACACTGAAGGGCTGTGGAGTACATGTTACTTGCTGTCTGCAAACGTCTACTATACCCAGCATGTGCATAACACTGCAAAATGGAGACCACTGACACTGTACGGTACAAAGATTGATCTGAAGCCCTGCCAAGGACCACATGACAAGCTATTGACCATGGTCATATTTGATTTCATCTTCAGGACTGGGATATTACACCCTGAACTGAGGCTCCCACACATCTCCCAGCACTGAATTGTCTCAGTATTTCCTCATCATCTTGGTTTCTGCATGAACACACACACACCACTCAAAAACAACACAGCGTTAAAGAATACAAGTTGATGAGATGAAGAAAACAAAAATCTCTTGCAGCAAGCTCATGTCAGAGCTGAGCACCTCACAACAAAGAGGTGATATTAGTGCTTGCTCTGAAAGCTTCACTCACCCCAACCTGAAGCAATCCCCAAGCTGCATCCTCAAGGGAAATAACTTTCTTCAGGTTTTGAGTCATGAGTGAAGCAATCCTGCCCAAAGACTTTCTGCACTCGCTGGACATCACCCGTGAGTCGCCTTGGCTGAACACCACCAGCCGAGTCATGGGTAACATATTTCTTGCTTTAAGGTAGAAATTATGGCATTTATGCAAAGGTTGATGTTTGTTTATGTTGATATGCTACTTTTTTTTTTTTTTTTTTTTTTTTAACATCAAAAGCCACACAAGCACAGAGCTGGGAGGAAAAGGAGGCTGCTTAGAGAGCAGGAAAAGCAAAAACAAGGCTTTTTCCCTTTTTCTTTCCAATTGTACCACTCATGTGGTAGGCATTATGGGCAGAACCCTGGTTAACTAATCTCACATAAAGTAGGCTATTTGAACAGTTTGAAATCATGTTCCAAAAGGACAGCATAAAGCAAGCCAGGTATGTCCTCCAAAATTTGCCTGAGAACAGATTTCTGGAGTCATTTCTTTCAGCTAACTCACACAACCCTATTTTGGTGAACAAAGCCACATAGTGGTATCATATATCTGCTTTCTCTTTGGACATTCCATTTGAATGATCCTCTGGTAAATACCTTTATATTTAGAAATTATTCATACTAGGTACATAAAAAAAACCAAACCTTCAGTGTTTCAGTAACTGACTGTCACAGAAATGAAATGCACATAATATATTCAAGTATGCAACCTCAATTAACCTTTTGCCTCAGTTTGTAGACAAATCTATCTATAAAAAAAATGAACTCTCCCTGTGATCAAAAATCAGTTTTACAACTTTGTGTCATTTGTGGCCAGTTCATTATGTAAAAGACGATAGCATGAGAAGACCTTCAGGAGCTGCAATTCAGATTTAACTGTTACACTTGATCTTCTGCTCCTTATTCTGGTATAGGTGATCTTGCTCTGGCAAGGGGGTTGGACTAGATGATCTTTGGAGGTCACTTCCAGCCCCTGTCATTCTATTATTCTATGATTGTTCGATTAATGTAAAAGCTACTCTAAAATATCATATGAGAAAGCACTGATTTGTTTTTTTTTTTTTTAACAAAGCATTTTTATTTAAAATGTGGTAGCTAGACTTTATTTCTCACAGAAAATACTGAAAGCCATAAGACAGCAAACAGAAAGACACAGAAATATTTAGACTGCAGCCAGTGCCTGTTTTGCTTAGGATGTAGGCAAAGCACAGCTTAGAAAAGAACTTTTGATTAACATACGCTCAGCTACATCTATACATTGTAACGCAGACCAACCAGGAACCACAGTTGATAAAGTATCCTTATCCTTGCCGAGATCTGATATATATTATTAATGAAATAGCTTTTCTTTAAAATACTGTGCTAAAAAGCACAACTTCCACTCCCTCCACCCCCCCCAACTCCTTCACAGAAACATAATTAGGGTATAGCATTCTCCACGAGATGCTTTGTGAAAGCAAATGTCAGGGATTACGACTCAGCAAGATAATTACAAACATTCTACATAATAACATAGGAAACCAGCATTAGAGGTACATTTCAGCAGTTCATGTTCCTCTTACAGATTACACTTTTGATACATGATCTGGTGGGAAAAAATGAGTAGAAGTTGATAGTATCTTTCCTTCCTTTTGCCTCCTTAGCAGATCAAACTTCTGTTTAAATAAAGTGCTTTTCTTTCTGTAAGGTTTCAGATTCTGAATCCCAAATACCTACTTCCCAGAACCTCTCTCTCCATTCAGCGCTTACCTAGCTGACTGGTAGTACATGAATTACAGCTATGGGGCATATTCACACACTGCTGAGTAAATTAAACCATCTCTTTGGAAAAAAAAGTTTACTTTTTAGATCAAGCCTCATACCCAGTTCTATATCAAGGCAAGAGATAAACAGAACGAGATACTTCCTAGTAAATAAACCAAACCAACGAACAAGAAAACCCCACCAAAAATACCCCAAAGCCCCAGAACACCAGTCCCCCCCAAACAAATGCCAACTGAAATCTTGCCTTTGGTTCCTGAAGAACAGTGGCATAAGTAGCTAGGCTACACAACAGATATTCCAGTCTGACAACTCACTTGTTGGCAGGAATTTATATTTAGCAGTTGTTTCCATCAGCTTAGACGAATTTGGACCTACCGCTTTAAGTGCTGATCCATGGGAATTGCTGAAGGACCGTAAGCAAAGTCACTGGATGGAGAAAATCCAGTCAGGACTGCCCCTGTAGCTTCCACCTGCTGTGCCTACTTTTCTTCCTTAGAATCTTTTGATAAAAGTCAGAACACAACATGATTTATTAATGTAGCAAAGCCATTACAATTCAGAGCTAAAAATGTTATTGGACTTCCCTCCAGCTAGTGCTGTTTAAGGAAGCCTTTAAAAAGCAATTTAATTCCATTCCACAAAGCCAAATTTTCTCCACAGATAATTGGTTTTCATTATATGTATAAAAAGCTGCAATGAAGGCAATATGTCAAACTATATCTTCTTTTAGGATTTATATTTATTACTGAAGGACTGACCAGCTTTCACAAGAACTGTGTTGTCTCTGCTTTTCTACTGTTAACCCAAAACCCTTACAGTTAATAACATAAGCAGAAACTATAGCAGAATTCACCAATGCCCCATTAAATCTGAATATAAGCAAGAATTCTTCCAGCCTCTCACATTTATAGGCAAATAATTTCCTGCTGTCATCTGCCATAGATTAAATCTTTGTGTATAAACTTGCTCGATAGGAGTTAAAACATTCACACTGTTTTAAGAGCTAGAAATAAACACTTAGTTGGAAAGTACTTGCCTGGCTTGGGTCATTATCAGTATTTTTAAACTGACACACTAAAAGAAATATTAAAGCCTGTTACTCTCTGTGTGTGTATAATATATAATAATATGCATTATTACTGGGAATGTTTATATTCCAAGAGCCTAGGAAGAAGAGTGTTCTTAGGAGAGTCTCGGAACATCAGACTTGCAAAGCTTACACTCTAATTAAAGCACAGTAACAAGGCAAAAGAAAAAAACTAAAAGTCTAACAGCTATCAAAGTTGGAAATGCAAAACCAGGCATTTTTTTTTTCCATAATTAAGCAGCCTCTCCAAACCGGCCCCCCCCCCACCAAGTCATTCGTGCCGTAAGCTTGTTTATAACAGCTACTTCTGGCTAAAAATAATCTTCAAGTTAAAGCAATCAAATGCAATAAAAATACTTACCAGATAGCTTATCTTGTTTAGAGTTCACATCTTTTTCTTAAAAATAATAATTAAAAAAAAAATATATATATAAAGTCAAGGAAATTCATCTTTAAAAGCCGCCTTAGCTACTGTCCTCCTGCCTCTTCAGTTGTAGGTACGGAGGAGTTTGGCTGGTATTGTTTTGAGATAAAGAGAGTGGCCTGTGTGAGCCAAGATATTCTGTACTGTCTGAGGATCTCTGCAGTGCTCTTAAACTCCTCCACCCAGACAGGTATTTTCTGCTGCCTGTTGTCCAAACAGGTTCATCAGAGCTCTCACAGCCACCTTCATTTTTCAGTCGTGGAGGCCCTACGTTGCTGGGAGGAGAGAGGTTTCTTTCAGTATTTATTTGCTTTTGGATTGGAGGAAGAGGCTGAGAGATTTTCAATCTGAGATCAAAGACAGGAGCATGCAATGGGACGCAAGATAGTTTTCTCAATTGTGCTCAGAGCAGTAGTCCCTGAGTTGCCACATTCAGCCTTCCCAACTCCGTAAGCTTCAGGGGGAAGGAAAGATGGATAGATATATATACACACAGGCACGCACGCACACACACACACACACATACATTTAAAATATATTAGTTTTCCCCCCTTGCAGCACTGCAGTCTCTCTATTGTCGAATAATAACTGTATCTGAAAAGAAAGCACTTAATAAGGCTAAGGTCAGACTGCTTAGACTTGGCATTTGCTGCGATAACAAATCAGAAATGATAGCATCGTACAGATTTATGAATTTTTTGCCCCCGCAGTCACAAACATCAGACGTTTACTTTATAAAGAAAGCTTTTAGATTCTTCCTGCAGTTTCCATAGTGATTTCATTTTTTTTCCCCCCTTTTATCACAGATTGGCTGAAGTACTGCTACCCTTTGTGCTTTAAAAGGCTTGCGCTACCAACTGTCAATATAAAGGCACTGGAGCTAAAGCACACATGCAACACACACACACACACTGTAAAAATAATTGAAATAGATAAAATGCTGGCTAAAAGCAGGTTTCAATATTTTCCCCTCTTTGTCCTGAAGAGTACAGTCGAATGCTATTTCATTTGAATAAATGTAATTAACTTGAGCCAGCCATACTGCTGCTCTGTTTCCCATAACCTGTGATACTTCTATTAGAGCGCTCGTCACACACACACGCAAAATAATCTCTTTGCAAGAAAGCTTTACTGCAGCTTACATCATGCAAAATGGTTAGATATAAACAAAAGCCCTTTCATTAATTTTTGGAATCTTTCTCTTCTGCCAAGGCTATTTTTTCCCCTTTCCAAAAAGTTTTTTGTTCTTCATTGAGAACATGATGGTTTAAGGAACAATTCCACTCTTTCTGGCCAAGCAAACAAGGCTCTCTCTTACCTTTCAAAGTAGCCTAAAGGATTAGTTTCTGTTTAACCCCTTCCTAAACAAATGAGTCCCTCATCTCCTCAACAAAACAGAACTCAGCTAAGTAAACACTTTTATTCAGTTATCCTGCCTTTAAAAAAGTAGCCTTTGGATTGCAAGATGCAAGCACTGTTATTTTGCTACCCCTCTTTCAACCAGCTTAATAGAGAGTGAGTGTGTGGTTAACCCCAGCCAGTTGCTCTAGTCTCAGGAGAGTTTCTGGTTTTATAAGGTAAAACTGGTCCAACTTATTAAAAACATTGAATTCATATATTTTTGGCTACATGATATGAGCAAAACTCTTTGAGCTGGAAATTTTCCAGGTGACTATAAAAAGAATTTGATGCCTTATTTACAAATAAGGCAATGGAAAACTCACAGAGAAAAACGCTAATAAAATCTACAGAATAGAGCACAATTAAATGAATATTGTAATTTAGAAGAGGAGGGGAAAAAAGAGAGAAAAAAAATCAGGTAACTTTCTTTTGGATGTATTTCTGACAGTGAATTATTTCTTTTTCAGAGATATTATTTAGGCAAAAACACCAAACTCCCTCTTTTATTATCATCCATTTATGAGGGGAAATTGTACAACTGCCTTTTGCTGTTGAGATATTAAAATCAAATAAGCATTCCCATCCACTAAACAGGCACTAACTGTGAGCATAATGTTAATACTGTCAATACAGTTTATTGGAAGAAAGAGGTTGCAGCATGGTGCAAGCGAAGGACTAAGCATAAATCAATTAGCAATAAAAATGGAAAATAAAAAGCAGGCAGTTAATAAGATCACGTTGATTACTGACATGCTCCACAAGTGTTCCTGGCCAAAATTGCTACACAGAGAGATGAAGTTTTGGGAAAGGTGCAGTCAATGCTGCCCTGGGGCAAAAGGGTAGGCAAGCCAAGCTCCTAAAGTTCCTGTTACTATCCAGTAAGGAGCCATCCAAGTGGCACTCCTAACAAACCTGATAGAATCTGGACCTGCTCTTCATATCCATTTTTCACCTCAGTCATCCAAGCGTCATTTCATGAGCCAGTTAAGCACTGTATTCAAGTCATCAGCAGCACCTGACTTGCAGTGTGCTCTTTGGCCAGGAAGGCCAATGCCATTCTGGGGTGTATTAAAAGGGCTGTGGTTAGGAGGGTGAGGGAGGTTCTCCTGTGCCTCTGCTCTGTCGTGGTGAGGCCTCAACTAGAGTACTGTGTCCAGTTCTGGGCCCCCCAGTTCAAGACAGACATGGAACTGCTTGAGAGAGTCCAGGGCAGAGCCACCAAGATGATTAAGGAGGTTGAACAGCTTCCTTATGAGGAGAGACTGAGGGAGCTGGAGCTTGTTAGCTTGGAGAGGAGGAGATTATGGGGTCACCTCATTAATGTTTATAAATATGTAAGGGGTAAGTGCCAGGAGGATGGAACCAGCCTCTTCTCAGTGATGTCCAGTGACAGGACGAGGGGCAGTGGGGGGAAATTGGGGCATAGGAGGCTCCATGTGAACCTGAGGAAGGATTTTTTCCCTGTGAAGGTGTCAGAATGCTGGAACAGGCTGCCCAGGGGAGTTGTGGAGTCTCCCTCTCTGAAGATATTCAAGAACTGTCTGGATGTGTTCCTGTGGTATCTACTCTGGGTGATCCTGTTCTGGCAGGGTGGCTGGAGCAGATGATTTTTCAAGGTCCCTTCCAGCCCATGACATGCTATGATTCTATATTGTCTTTGTGCAGATTCTTCATGCACTTATTAAAACAAGAACAAAATATCCCACACTAAACATTAGTGATTAGAAACCCAACTTTCTGATGGGAAAGTTCCTATTTTAAACATCATAGTTCTGATTTAATCCTCCATGCATAGACTTTGAGGAGACCTTGTAGT
>WBNM01008149.1:0-10574 GCA_013399055.1 Ramphastos sulfuratus
GCACTTGGTCTTGTTGAACCTAAGACAAGGCCTGTCTAAGGGGTTTTTTGTATAGCAATATACAAAAGTCTGTGTTACTGCAACATAGCTTCCAGCATGATCTAAGCTTGATGGTGCTATTAGTGCACCTTCTTTTGTCTATCAGGACTTCAAATTGCCATCTCTTGCCTGTATTTTCAAGCAACCTTCCCTCCCCCAGTCATCTGAAGGATGGGAAATACTTTTCTTGAATCAGACAGAAACTTAACATCAATCCCTCAGAAAAGAAAATGCCATTTTAGACAACAGCAACAAGACCCAGGTTCTCATTAGGGTGCAGAAAGATTTCATTTTGATGTATCTTTTGGCTTCAATTTTTTAAAACTATGTTAAATTCTGATCCAAATACACCTTGAAGGCAAACATATTTATTTATTCTCCGTTTCCATCAAGGCACATATGCTTATCACAACAGTCCTTCCACTGCTACACACTGATGATGTTATTCTGAGAGTACCTCTGCAATGCACAATCCAGAGCAGTTCTCAGTGTACACACCCCTGCACCTCTAAGGGTATCCAAACAGATACAAAGAGCACATCATCCTTACAGAGAATACTTCACCTACAATGTTTAATCCAGTAGCCAAGTAGCTTCCTAAAAGGAAATGTTGTTCAAAACAGCTTTTTATGCTGGAGACAAAAGATGCCTACCATGAGTACATTCTGGTGTGATGTCCTCAAAAAAGTACTGGGTAGCTTCAAAAGCAGAGTCTGGCTCTTCTTGCTCAGGGGATGGATCTAAGTGACATAATAAAGTCCTTTCGTTAAAAATTCCACCCTTTAATTAAAAATTAAAACATATTTAGGCTATCACTTTCTAGAAGTAAAAGCAGGAGGATGTGATGGCTTTGGAATCATCTTTTTAGAGCTCACAGGAACTGGACCTGTTCTGTCTTGTCCCTGACACCCAATACTGTCTAACACAGTCCTTCAGAGGCTGCTTTGTCCATTAGCCCAAGTCTCCTTCTGTTACTCTCTTTTCCTAAGCAGGATATGAACCCTTGCTTAGCTGGAAAGAGTCTGTGATGACTTAGTGTGAGCTTACCAATCCCTGAATATCAGAAGCTGCATTCTTAAAAATGGATCTCCTCTGTTACAGTTCAGTACTTTTTTTCCCCCTAGTTAAATCAGTGAAGACTCAAGACTAACTCCACCAAACCTAGCTGGGAGCAATCACAGACTTGTTTGAAGCACACAGAATGGGTTGGGTTGGAAGGGACCTCTAAAAGTCAACTACTCTAACCTTCCCTGCAGTCAGCAGAGACATAGAATCATAGAATGGTAAGGTTGGAAGGGACCTCAAAAAATCATCTAGTTCCAACCCCCCACTAGTACAGGTCACTCAAGGTCTCGTCCAATCTGGCCTTGAACATCTCCAGGGAGGGAGCATCCCCAACCTCCCTGGGTAATCTGTGCCAGTGCCTCACCACCCTCACTGCAAAGAGCTTCCTCCTAACATCCAGTCTAAATCTCCTCTCTGCCATTTCAAACCCATTGCTCCTTGTCCTGTCATTACAAGACCTTGTCAATAGTTCCTCCCCAGCCTTCCTGTAGCCCCCTTCAGATACTGGAAGGCTACTCTAAGGTCTCCTGGAAGCCTTNGTCCTCTCAAAGCATTTAGGTGAAAGTCATTAACAACTCTGTTGCAAACTTCTGTTCTCAACAAGGCAACAGCTACTTTAACACTTACCAGGCAAAACATGCATTTTGTACAGCAGCTTCAGCTTCTCTGTGAGATCTCCATGGCATGCTGCACCTAGAAGCACGACATACAGCACGTTAACACTCAGCATCCACTGCCATCATTGTTATTAGTACAATATTGTGGCTCAGAAACTGCTGCATTCACTCTGGGAAGCACTGTACTGCCTTTACAGCTGAGATCACAAGGCAGTCACTTGACCTCAAAGATCATACAGTCTGCAGTAGAAATAGCAAGGAAACACAGACCACCTTGCTTTGAATTCTGTACTTCAACCCTGAGTCCTTCATTAAATGTCTATTTTATAATGCCTACAAATAATCTCTGATCATCACATTACTGCTCAGAAAGGCCTCTAGCTAAAAGTTAATAAGACCTTTTTTGTGTGGTCTTCTAATTTCCTGATCTGAGGCTCCAATAATAACATCACATGATGAGATATTTATAAAAAAAAAAAAAAAAAAAAAAAACAAAACAGGAGAGAGAGAAACTCAAGGCTAAACTGATGTTCAGGCAACACTTTGCAGTGATTTATCCACCCCAACCACTATTCCTTTCTGATCTACACTACAATTAGCAGTATGAAATCCAAGGGGTCTATAGTAGCCTCTCTTTCCAATTAATTAAATGGCTATTACATAATTTTAAAGTACTGAAATAAGCAGTAATCAGATTTCTTTGTAAATCTTACTTATGACATGTAATTAACAAACAAATTAATTAACCTTCCTTAATTAGCTTGCACAAAGATTTATTTTTACCTTCCAGATTACTGTGTCAACTCATGCAAACTACAAAGTGTGGTTTGACAAACACTAACATTCATCACTGACTGTAAAGCTTAAGGCCACAATAAATCCAGATGTTAAGCCAAGGAACTTAGTACATCTGCATTAGACATTTGCCTTTCATCTGGGTTGTCTTTAAGCATGAAGCCTCCTTATGTTGCTCTCTGGCGCAGCACAGAGTGCAGGCAATGCTTTCTCTTCTGCTCAAGCTATGCACCCATGAATGCAAAGTGACAAAGTCAGAGATTCATAGATTCACAGACTGGTTTGGGTTGGAAGGGACCTTAAAAATCATCTAGTTCCAACCCCACTGGCATCAGTCCACTAAACTGGACTGAGCAAGGTCTCATCCAACCTAATTTTCAGCATCTGCACAAGCCAGAAGACATCATTGTCTCTTGAGCCACTGGGGATAGCCACAGAGCAAAGATGACTCAGGTACTATTGACCATTACCCTACAGCTGGGAGCAGCAGCACTCATGTGCACTACATCTCACAGTCCTCTTGAGCTGAAACTGTAGATGAGGTTCTGCTTAAGCCAGCACGCAGGGCACAAACTGGACTGTCTGAGGCAGGGACCAAAGCCTGTCCTGATGGAGACAGATGGTTGCAGCAAAGTAGCACAAAGGTGACTGTGGAAGCTGTATTGCCATAGAAATTTCTCTCAAACAAACTTCTATGCTGCCACAGAGGTTTGTCCCACCCAGACTGCTTCTTTGCTTTCCTTTCTTTGTATTCAAGCAACTGTGACAGCCTGTTCCTGGAACAGGACCTTGGAGTTCAGGCACCGCTTGGGTGCCTGCACCTGTGCCAACTCAAGGTAGTTGCAGTCACCTTCACAACTGAGCCTGTGCAAACCAAGGTGAAGCAGCAGTCAGCTGGAATACTGGGAGGTGTTCACTGTTCTGTGACCACCACCAGGCCATGTGTAGGCACTCCAAGAATGACTCAACTAGGGTCCCACATGAGTGGCACCTGACCCGCCCTGCTATGGCACCACCTCTACCAACCACCCCTAGGTGGGGGCCAAGGGAGAATTCAGGAATAAAAGGCAGCCTAAGAACTGTGAGGGTGCACCCACCACCAAGGAGACACCGACCATGTGAAATGCTGCTGGAATCAGAGTGGTGATAGTTTTCTCCTCTTACCTCTGGTCTCATCTCATTTCTCTCTCCACTCTTCTCTCTCTGGCATGTACTAGTTAATCACCTCACTTGCTTTAAGAGCCATTGTATGATCTAAGTGATCTGCTCAGACATGTAACTAATCAATTTGTAATCATTCCAGCCATTGCAGTGTCGCTTTGCCTCACCTCACTCCTTGGGTATCCCTAAAGACCCTCCCACGACCCCTTTCTCTGAGGTTGGGTCCTGACAGTGGCATACACAGATTGGCAGCCAATATGACATCTCTCTTTCTGCAGGACTGGATCCCCTTTAAGAACAAAAACTGGACAGGTCAGATCACTGTGAGAGTGCTGTGAATTGTCCTTACTCAGCCCAGAGACGAATTCACGGAAGTTGATGAGCAAGTCTCCATTCTCATCCAGAAGCCTGAACAAGCGTGCAGCTAACACATCTGAGTGTGTTCCACAGGCCCATGGGAAGAGGAGAGCAAACATCCCCTTGAACTGCTCAAAGTCAATCCTGTACTGCTCCAGATAAGGCAGGCTGGGATCGTGCCGGTCGATAGCATTGCTGTTTCCTCCCCAGTAGCAGCTAGTCAGGTGTTCTGCCTGCACGGAAGGCAAGTGCTGTGAGTCCACCTCTCTGAACACCTCACACCTATCAGTGATAAAAACCCAACCAAACCACTCATGCACACATTAGAATCATAGAATGGTTTAGATTGGAAGCGACCTCAAAGCTCATCCAGTTCCAACCTCCTGCCATAGGCAGGGACATCTCCCACTAGTACAGGTCACTCGAGGCCTCATCCAACCTGGCCTTGAACACTTCCAGGGAGGGAGCAGCCACAGCCTACCTGGGCAACCTGTGCCAGTGTCTCACCACCCTCACTGGAAAGAACTTCCTCCTAACATCCAGTCTAAATCTCCCCTCTGCCAGTTAAAACCCATTACTCCCTCTCCTGTCATTACAAGACCTTGTCAATAGTCCCTTCCTAGCCCTCCTGTAGCCCCCTTCAGAGAGTGGAAGGCCAGTCCAAGGTCTCCTGGAAGCCTTCTCTTCTCCAGGCCGACAGGCAACTCTCTCAGCCTGTCCTCACAGCAGAGCTGCTGCAGCCCTCTGAGCATCTTGGTGGCCTCCTCTGGACATGCTCCAACAGTTCCATGTCCTGCTTGTGTTAGAGGCTAAAGAACTATACACATTCTTAAAGCAAGACAAGATGAGCTGATGTACTTCCATTTCCCAATCCTTGCACCTCAGCAAGAGTTTTCTCCTCTAACAGCACAAAGGGATATCCCTTTGCAAAAAAAAAAAAAAAAAAAAAAAAAAAAAAAAAAAAAAAAAGGAGAAAGCAAACCCTTTTCTGCCTCCCAGGCAGGTGAAACATAAAATAGCTGCTTTGAAAAGCACAACAAGCAGCTGTGACTTGCACATACACACAGGTTGCTTGTGCTTAGTCACCCTTCTGCCTCGCCATGTAGTAAATGCAGAAAGGGGGCTCAGGAACTCTTTACTGCATATCAAAACAGCTGTTTATTTGAAAGATTTTGCTGAACTCTGCAGTCCCAAAACTGCTGTATAAAGTCCTACACTTCCAGTCTTACTGAAGTCATCGAAAGTTCTGGAGCTGATTTTGATGGAAACTAATTCGAAATGATGCAGAAGCTAAGAGAAAGAAATCTTAGCACTGTGCAGTGACCAGCTGGGGGGGGACTGTTTGACTTGGTCTCTTCTCCCAGGCAACCAGTGACAGGCTATGAGGACACAGTCCCAAGCTGTGCCAGGGCAGGTTTTAGGCTGGCTGTTAGGAAGAAGTTCTTCTCAGACAGAGTGATTGGCATCGGAATGGGCTGCCCTGGGGAGGGGGGGGAGTCAGCATCCCTGAAAGAGTTCAAAAAGAGACTGGATGTGGCACTTGGTGTAAGGGTTTAGTTGATTAGATGGTGTTGGGTAACAGGTTGGCCTTGATGAGCTCAAAGGTCTTTTCCAACCTGGCTAATTCTGTGATTCATGGATTCCACAGAAGCCTGAAAGAAGGCACTGCAGGAGTTGGACAATGTAAGATGTGACATTACAGATGGGAAATGGAGATAAATTCCTCATAGTATACCAGAAAAATCTGTTATAATGAAACAGAGGAAGAAAGTATCTTGGTGTAAGGCACAGCATGCCAAGAGCAAAGCTGAAGCCTTTTAACGCTCACCTTTAAATCTGTGGATCTAATTGCACTGTTGTAATATCAACTTACCCAGACACAAATACAACTTAAAATTGAGACACAATGTCCTTGTAAATAGAGCATACATTGAAGCATTAACAATGGCAAACCCCAGTTGCTGTAATATAGAAGTCTTAACTGTCCGAGGATAGAGAATAAAGGTATTTCTGTGCTCAACTACAAAACTTGGGTCAGGTAGCAATATATATTTAATATTCTAAAGACTAATCAGAAGTCTCTATTTACTGCTTTGTTGTAACAATTTCCTTCAGCTTATTCATTTTCCCATGGACAAATCATTTTGTGAATTGATGACTTCCTAAGCTTTTCAAAAACCGCTTGGGGAATTTTGCCTACATTCAATAACGCAGCAGCTAATTCCAGTTGGTGTTAAGATATCTGATAGTAAGCAACTCATAGACTCAACCTGCTCTTTAGGAATAGACACAGCCCCCATATCAAAAAGAAGCATTTGCATTTCCTGCAGGCATATGATCTTTACCTTGAACAGAGCATACAGCTCCTCCAGCTCATCGATAGTAAAAGAAGTCTCTGTCACGATAGTTCGCACCTTTTGAAACAGAACAAAAACAGTTACAGACTTACTTAAATCCACCTCTCCTTGAGAAGCTAAATTCACATTCCAGAAACTGTCTGGACCTTAATCTTTGCAAAGAACATTGTTTCAACACTCACCACGTTGCGCTTTGTAGTGTCTTCAAGGGTTTGGATAACTTTCAGCCTTTGTTTGAATCTCATCTGCTCAATTAAATCTGCTCGGATGCTCCCAAATTTCTAGGAAGACAAAAAAAAGAGATACAGGACAGCCTGGGTATGAATATTTGGAATTCTTAGCTTGTCTCTCATGTATTTGAGAAAGTATCACAGAATCACATAGAATCACAGAATGTCAGGGGCTGGAAGGGACCTTGAAAGATCACCCAGTCCAACCCCCCTGCCAGAGCAGGGTCACCTATACCAGATCACACAGGAACAAATCCAGGCAAGCTTTGAATATCTCCAGAGAGGGAGACTCCACAACCCCAATGGGCAGCCTGTTCCAGTGTTCTGTCACCCTCACAGTGAAAAGAATTCCTCCTCATGTTTACATTAAACTTCCTATGCCTCAAAAGTAATTTAATTATGAGCTATGCCCCTAATTCTATATTTAAAAACCTGCTGTTAAGGCATATTTTTAACACTGCACAAAGTTAGGAAGCCTGTAGGAATAGATCCCTAGGTTTTATTTTTCCCAATAACTGATTTGCATTTAATTTGAGAGGTCTTTATTAAGTTGTAAATTGCAGTTTATTAAGTTGCAAATCCTCACATTTTAAGTGACAATCTCAGCAGTTAGAAATATCTTGCTTGGTAATTTTCTATGAATAGACTGGTTCAGATCTCCTGCAAAGTTTTATTTCAGCTTGCCCTGGAATAGCTCTTAATTGCTAGAGAGAGGATCTTGACTAACTGCTCCTCTAACAAATGAGACAGGGCAGCAGCCCTCACATTCATGAAGATCTGAGACCAAGCACTCAGTACCCAGTGCTCCTTTTGGTTATTTACCACCTCAGCCAGCACTGTTGACACATCCCCAATCCTCAAGCAGTTCCCTCCTAAGTGCTTAGGAGCAGCCAACGTTCACTTTGCTGTTGTTACAGCAGCAAAAATAGACTTAAAATACGCCTGAGGTCTGAACTCCATTATTTCAAGTAGATTTTTGAACAGGTTATTATATTGGCTTTATATTGGCCTGGCACTCCTGAATGTGGTAAATGACAGCTCAGGTGGTACTGCACACAACAGAGAGACAGGCCAGGCTTGGGGAAGACACAGGAAGGGTTTTCCAAATTAACTAATACACAAATCAAGGGAGTTGAGAATATAACAGCTCTGAACATCTGAGTCTAAACTCCCTCAACAGCTACTGAGCTATGCACAGGTTTTTAAAGCTGCAGTGATTCTGCAGCATTTCAGTCACTTCTGTTGTAACCAATCACAAAATGGATTGAACAGTAAGAGATTTCTTAATTTTAAAATGTAAGGACAATGAAACTGGTTTGCAAATTTTAAGGTTTTTGCAGGCTTAGTTCTGTGTTTTACAGGTTAAAACCAGCTCCTCTCACTCAGAAGTAGTAAGTGGCTCATGATCATAATCAGCATTTGCTGAAAAAAAAAACAAACCCAAAACAAACCCAAACAAATAACCAAACCCAAACACTCAAAGAAAAAAAAAAAAACAAACAAAGGCAAAACAAGTAAAGCTCCACTGACAACAAACAGGTCATCTGAAATCATATTAATTTTGCCATTACTTCAGTTTGGAAAAATATGCAAAAGCTTAGATGAGAATTAATCTTCTCTTAATTACAAGTTCAGTCTTTGGTTTGTAAATCACTTCTTGTTTGTGGGCTGCTCTCTTTTGATGCTGCAGGCTTCTGTGCAAACCACTCCAACTAGAAGATTTGCTTAAAACAAAAAAGACCAACCCCCCTGGCTTGCCTCATCTCAGACTTCTGAGATGAGTCTGTATTTCTTTCATGTTCTTTCAGTTCCAAACAAAGCCAAACTAAAGATTAGCAAATTCCTCTGCAGAGCAGAAACTGTTGTGGGTTGGCAAGTTACTGTTGAGGAAACCTACTCTACCTACCTCATAGGATGACCTGATTAGTCTGAAGATATCCACCTCAGGATAAGGCTCTACGTCGTCACTGAGCAGCGAGTGAAGATGAGGAATGGGTGGCAGAGTGCTGTCCTTATTAGTTACACTGTCCAAGTATCTGGGAGGAGGGGAAAACAAGAATTAGAAACTCAAGCTGTATTTGTACCCCCTCCCTTCAGAGGGTTAACAGAATAAAGGTTACATATGGATTACTCAGTGTAAAAATGACAAGCTGCTCTCTACTAATGAGCTACCTGATTTTTGGCAACAGTAATCGGACAAATCCCAGCACTACTTTTTCTCAAAGACAACGAAGTTAACCTCATTATCCACATAAATAAATAGCTCAGATACAGATAGGCACAAATCAGTGGCTCACTGAGCAGGTTTGTTGCTTCTAGCTGTTTAAATCTGATAATGGACTGGTGACACCATGGGAACAAAGGTCAGTGTGCTTCAGCCTACATACCCCACAGCCCAACCAAGGGCTTCCTTCTACTTTAGATCACCTGTCTTCTACTTCAGTAGCTGCAGGATACTTAAATCCTCAGCAAGCACTGAGGCATACTTTGGAGAAAACAATAGCCATAGCCTTCTTTAATCCCAAAGAAATTAAACCCAGATTTCACTAAGGCTATACTAATGAAACCTACTGGGAAAAACAAAAAGTTCCCAAGTTTCATCAGTGTCTTGAAAACAAAACACTACTACCAAGTGTAATAAACAAACAAACACTACTACAAGGAAATCAGAGGTTACACTTAGTATTAGTTTGTATTAAATATCTCAACCCAGTCTGTTTAGTACCTTCCTGAAAGCTACTTATTCAAGAGCCCACCTGATTCTCCTGAGTTCTGTTTAGTCCACTCCCAAAACAACTTCTCTTGAGATCAAAGCTTTATCTTAGAAGCATTCAAAAGGCAGCAAGCAAAAGATGAAGTAACAAAAACCACGTAACCAACTAAGTCAACCAAACAGAGTTTCTATAACCAGGTTTGGGAAGTTTATTTCAATGTCTTGAAAGAAGGATTTATATCTTTTTGGTCACCTAACATTATTTTATGATAGAAAGAGCATCTCGTATGGGTGAAAGGGAACCGTGTCTAAAAGATTTACATATATTGTGCTGTTTAAATTGAGTAGAAGAACACAAATCAGAAAAGTAAGCAAAAAAAGAACAATAAAATGAAGAGATTTTATTTTCTGTAATAAATACCTTCCCAAGACCGTCATGGCTTCTCCATCATCTTTACAGTTAAGCAGCTTGTCTACATTAGCATCGAGGACAGCAAGCGCTAACTGAAATATCACCTTTATTCCTTCACAGAAGAAACAATCCACAACCACCACTGCGCTTTCAAAGGGCATGACACTGAGGAAAAGAGTGAGGAACCAGGACAGGGAAATGGTGGATATTACACCCAAGTCCTGCATGCAGTCATAAAGCTGTGGAACATAGTCACGAGCCAGCTCTTCGAAGACACCCTGATCCACCAGTGCTCCTGTTGGGAAGAGGGAAGATTGGATGTCCATTAAATGGGGAGCAACTGACCACATCACCATTTAGGGCAGAAAAAGATATATTCTATATATTCACAGAATCATAGAATGGTAAGGTTGGAAGGGACCTCAAGGATCATCTAGTTCCAACCCCCTGCCATAGGCAGGGACACCTCCCACTAGTACAGGTCACTCAAGGCCTCCTCCAACCTGGCCTTGAACCCCTCCAGGGAGGGAGCAGCCACAACCTCCCTGGGCAACCTGTGCCAGTGTCTCACCACCCTCATTGTAAAGAACTTCCTCCTAACATCCAGTCTAAATCTTCCCTCTGCCAGTTCAAACCCATTGCCCCTTATCTTGTCATTACAAGACCTTGTCAATAGTCCCTCCCCAGCCTTCCTGTAGACCCCCTTCAGATACTGGAAGGTTACTCTAAGGTCTCCTGGAAGCCTTCTCTTCTCCAGGCTGCAGAGCCCCAACTCTCTCAGCCTGTCCTCATAGCAGAGCTGCTGCAGCCCTCTGATCATCTTGGTAG
>WBNM01008149.1:11048-26265 GCA_013399055.1 Ramphastos sulfuratus
AGGGGAGATTTAGACTGGATGTTAGGAGGAAGTTGTTTGCAGTGAGGGTGGTGAGACACTGGCACAGGTTGCCCAGGGAGGTTGTGGCTGCTCCCTCCCTGGAGGTGTTCAAGGCCAGGTTGGATGAGGTCTTGAGCAACCTGTACTAGTGGGAGGTGTCCCTGCCTATGGCAGGGGGTTGGAACTAGATGATCCTTGAGGTCCCTTCCAACCTTACCATTCTATGATTCTATGACCTCAAAGATCATCTAGTTCCAACCTCCCACCATAGGCAGGGATATATATGTCAATACAAAGCCTAAGAATACTCTATATCATGCTTACACACATTTTCTCACTTCAAGGTAAGTAACAGATTGTATTCCACTACTGTGCTGTACATACAAATTGAAGTGCAGTAAGGATTGTTTTGTTTCAGTTGTACACTTAAGAGCTAACAAAGGGTCAGTTTGGTCCAGCACCTACAGAAGTCATATGATGGCTTTGTACTTACTAATATGAATAAGACTTCTCAGCATCACCTGTGGCTGTCTGCAAGGGTTTGGATTTGTTTCAAGACTTATCTATGTCTTTAGCAGGCCAGGGAGAATCGTTTGTAAGGCTAAATGAGTATCTCAAGCGTTTGTGAGTTACAGTAAAGAGTTTCCAGGATAAGCTGAAGAGTCATTTACCTCCACACACATACCAAACAGCTTTCAAGTACCTGTGTTCTTTCAAATGGGGCAAACAAGCACAAAGACTTCTACTGCCAATTACCACAGCTCCTGTTTCTACCTTACCTTAATGAGATAACTGGATCCCTTAAAATTCAAAGTTTAGCCTTCCATATCTCATCTACTTAGTTTAAGCCCAGTTGAGAATGTTATCTAATCTTAACAGAAAAAAATATTAACTATCACAGTTTCTGTTTAGGGAATTGCTTTCTATGCTCCTGATCAAGCTGTCTTGCCACTACCACTGAGTTGTATCCATGCCACACAAACATCTACACATAAGCTCGTTTCAGTGCAATTAAGAACAACTCATTTGGTTACGTTTTGTACAGTCACTGTAGAAAATGTCCCCATGCATACCAACAACTCTCGTGTTGTAATAGTCAGGCAGCATACGTTCACACAGAGCCACCAGCAGCCAGAAAGCTTCCTCCTCTTTTGCATAAAGAAGGAGTACTGAAGTGACAATGTTCATAGCCTAAAAGAAAGAGAAATAAAAGTTGTTAGACCCATTTATTCAATATCTAAAGAGTAACACATACGTGGTTAGGAAGTTAACTACATCTCCCTCCATACACAGCAAACTGTTCAGGTCTTTCCTTGTAAAAAAAGCAGGCAGTGTTTTCCCAGTGCTAAAAGAAAGGCTTAAGAAAGCCTCAAATAAGCCACACACATACAAAAAAAAAAAAAGAGGTTTGTTTTGTTGTTGTTGTTTTGTGGGTTTTTTTTAACAAAACAAACTAAACCACCACAAAAATCAAGACTTCTTTCCATAATCAAGGTCTGCAAGCATCCAGTTACACTGCTACTGATATTCTGCCAACAGGTGCTCTTGAGAAACCTGGCTCTGATGGAGACAAAATGCCTCCTATGGCAGTACTGATGGCCACTGCTGCACCAAATGCAATCTGCACAGCTCATGCTTTCTGCCGCTAGGAGAAGGTCAAAGCTCTGCATCTGTGAGCTGTTGGAGCTTCAGTCGTGAGCAACCAGAGCATAGTGAAACAGAAGGCAGGTTTGGACGTGGCACTTGGTGCCATGGTCTAGTCTTGAGGTCTGTGGTGATGGGTTGGACTTGATGATCTTTGAGGTCTCTTCCAACCTTGCTTATACTGTGATAGAAGCCTCTTGCTGTTGCTTGCTCTCCACATTTGTCTACATGACATTTATGGCCTGTTTCACTCCATTTCACCTCTCACAGCATTTCCAGTGACCTCTGGTTGGTTGCTAACAGCCTAGACCTCTGTTACTCTGAAGAAACAAAGCATTTTGGTAACAATTTCTTCCCAGGATCCTGCAGCGTTCTAAGCCTCCAGTTTGATCATTACCTGTTTGAAACAGCAACTAAGGTTTCAACCAAAACTCAGAACAACATTGCAACTCTGTCAAAGTCTTTATTATTCCTTTTTTACCTTGTCTACTGTGTATGAAATACTTCAATGCCTGAATTTTCCCTGTAACTGCGAATCAGCATTTTGAATGCCACATACCAAGTCCTGAGGCTATTAACAATTACTGTGACACTGTTAGGAACCAGAGTCAGTGTCTTCCTGCTATTCCTCTCTTAAACAATTTGTACAAAAAGTTATAGTAGTTATTACTTAGCATTATATTTGTTTTTAAATGATTTATGATGCTATCTGTTAGAATGGCTTGCGCTGTTACTTACACTCATGCTGTACCTAAAAGTCTTAACAGTCAGGAATTAATCAGGCTTCTTAGCACTCATCAATTCAAGTTTCCTTTCTGTAAAAGCAGGCCCAGCTGTAAAGTCTGAGTCACACAGCAAGAATGATTTAGAATAGAAACTAAAGTGACCTGAACTCCAAAACCATGCACTGGTCAGCACTTACTCTACCAATACGTGGTTGTGATGCACAGTGGTAAAATACCTTCCAGGGTACTTTATTTTTAATTTTGTTTTTCTTTTTATAGTTTGTGTTGAATGATTGAATGGCATCATTGGGAAAAAAAAAAGAGGGCTCTGTAGAGTTATTACAACCAATACATTGAATAAGTAGGTAAAAATTTAATGTTTGATAACTAAGAGTTCTGGTATTTTTTCTGCTTGAAAGAAAATAACTTTTCTTAAGGTTCCATTTCTCATTTTCTGTAGATGCACTTCAGGATAGCTCTGTTGTTACCCTCTGTGCAGTCTCTAGATTTATGGGAAGAAAATATACTTGCAAAAAACAAGGCACATCTCTCAGCACATGCTGCTAAGGCTTCTTTCAAAGCAGGCCCTTGTGTCAACTGCCTCTGACCTCAGCATTACTGTAAATCTGCAGCAGTGAGGCTTCAACTCACAGCATTATACAAGTCTTGGTGTACTTTACACAGTACTTGTAACTTTCATGTACTTGACTGAAGGAATAGACTCTAAGGAAAGAATTGGACTGGCAAAAACTGAAGGTATTTCAGTTACCTGACAATATCCTATGTTTGGATTTCTAAAAGCATAAGCTGTCAAGACTCTCCTTAGAGCAGCAATACCCATCTCGTTCTGGAAGGCAGGGTGCTCTGGAAGGGAGCGGTGCAGATCCCTCTCTATCTCTTCTGTAGCCAGATTATACTTCCCCATTGATTTCTCCACCAGGTCCTCATAATAGCCAGGGTGAGTGGCCATTTCATTAATGGCTCCTGGGAGTGGGAGAACAGCATTAAAACCAGAAGGAAAAAAATAAAAAAAGCAAGGGTTAGCAAATACAGCACCCCAACACAACCATCTTCTGCTACCAGTTCATCTTGAATGTCACCAGCAGGCACTTTGAAAGCAAATAGGAGCTGTTATTTTTGTAAAGGTGATGGGGGGAAAAAAAAAGAAAGGATGTGATTAGGTGATTGAAATATCATCCTTTCTTGTCTTCTCCTCTAGAGGCATTTTATAATGAGGTTTAAAAAAAATGGAATAAGATAAAGCCTCTTTCTCTTTCTGCCAGAAAGAAACAGGAGGCATGAAGAATAAACCAGCTGTGCAATCACATGGCATCATGAGCTCTCTCTGTGGCTGGCTGTGGGTTTGATTATACTAAATAACACAAAACATTCCTGAGAAAGCTACTTGCCCTAGGGAGGGAGGAGATTAGTGCTTGGTTGCACGAAGCATTATATCTCAGCCAGAAGCAAGAGACAGGCTCTCCTGAGGTCTGTGCCTGCTTCTGAAAGTGTCTGTCATCTTGGGCAGGGCACTTAGCCTGTCCTAGGGACACCAGGAGCTGTTCACAGAGCTGCTGTGAGATTTCACTGCTGACTCAAAAACTTCTCTGGAAATGCAAATCTCAGCAGGAAAGAGAATCAAGTGGCAGTAGCACACAGGATCACAGAATGTCAGGGGTTGGAAGGGACCCAAAGAGATCGAGTCCAACCCCCCTGCCAGAGCAGGACCAGACAATCTTGCTCAGGTCACACAGGAACACATCCAGATGGGCCTTGAAAGGTTCCAGAGAAGGAGACTCCACAACCTCTCTGGGCAGCCTGTGCCAGTGCTCTGGGACCCTTACAGTCAAGAAGTTCCCCCTTGTGTTGCAGTTTACATCCATTTCTCCTTGTCCTAGCACAGGGAGCAAGTGAGCAGAACCTGTGCCCCCTCTCCTGACCCCCAGCCCTCAGATATTTATAAACATTTATTAAATCCTCTCTCATTCTTCTCTTCTCCAGACTAAAAAGCCCCAGGTCCCTTAGCTTCTCCTCTTCAGGCATTGCTCCAGTCCCCTAACCATCCTTGTAGCCCTCCACTGGACTCTATCCAGCAGATCCCTGTCCCTCTTGAACTGGGGAGCCCAAAACTGAGCACAGTGCTCAAGATGGGGTCTCACCAGCAACACACACGGAAAATGCTAATGACACCTACACATCAGAGGGCAAAATCTGTGTACTCCTGTCTTTGTTTTCTGAAACCATTTATTTGTTTCATGTCCAACAGCAATGAAAAGATGTGCAATATAAAACATTATTAGGGAACAAACAGAAGACAAACCAGAAAGCACTGTTCAGTCATGACAGAGCCCATGGTGTCCTTATATCCTAAATGGTGTAGGTAGCTCTGGAACCCTCCTTGGGGGTAGGACAATAAGTGAAAGGTTATGAAGAAAGCCTGAGGTGTGGGCTGATTTCCATAACTAACAATAAAATTAATAAAATTCTTCAACTTTGGGGGAAAAAAAAAAGCCTAAGGGCATGTAGGGAATCCTTGATGGCACAGAAGGAGGACAGAAATATTTTCTCACCATTTTTCATATGAAGTGTCTCCAGTGTGTAAAGTCATTTCTTTATTACTACTTACCAAAAAAACTCAAACCCACAAGAAAATGCATACTTGTTCCATGCAACATGCTTAGACTTTGAGGCTCCTTGCAACAACATGCTGTGAAGGCCAAAAGCTTCACTGGATTCAGAGACAATTAAGAAAATAGGCAGTAGAGCTGGGTGTAGTTACTGAACATCCAGAAGGTGCTAGACTGCTGGCTTCTGGTAGCAAAGTGTGTGCTCTTCTTTTTGATGTTCCTCCCTAATTATTTGAGCCTGTTGGACAAAGTGTATTTACTAGTCTAAATAGAACTCTTCTCTAAATCAGTCTGCAACTTGATAACAGTCACAGCTTTGCTTGCTCCAAATATTTTCAGACACTTCTTATCTGCACCCTTAAACATCTTTGCAATTTTTTTCTTCCCTCATATTTTTCCTCAGAGTCCATATTCACATTCAAATGAAAACCTACCTGAAAAGAGCAGCCAAAGCTCCCCTCTCATGCTCTCTGGAATGCCCTTCAGCACCAGGTCTCTGGTTTTCTCCGTACGATACATACAGACTCCTTGCCCATATTCAGCAAAGTGAATCTTCCAGGCCTGTTCCTTCAAAAATTCTTTAGCCTAAAAGCAAAGATAGGCAGGGATAAGGGTGCAACTTCTCTTCCTTACACTGCCCCACTGAAATGCTAAGTGATACAAACCCTGCAACATCCTAACTTTCTAAGCGACCAGGAAATAATCTGGGCTGAAATCTAACTCCCTTCTTAATGGGCTGCATCCTCCCATTTTTTAGCTTCTGTCCCAGCAGATCTTGCTGTTAAAAGAATATTGTTGAAGCAGCTGTACTTAAGAGCAGGCATACAACCTCTCTCTGATTTACATCCAGCTTTGCTTTTTGTGTAGCGAAGTTGCTTGTGTTGGTAAAGCAAAAAAACACTGCCTCTGAACAAAACTCTCTGGGTCAGAAACACAGACTGCAGAGAAAACACAATTTAACAACTTTTCCAGCACTCCAAGGTGTGTTTTACCAGCTTGGGGTTGAACTCCTCGGGTGACCTCCGGCGATACATCGTCATCAAAGCCTGAGTCGCCGTGGGAATGCCATTGTCATTGAGATTGAACTGGCGCTCTCCCTCCGACTCAGAGCTCAGGCTCTTATGAGGGCTGGCAGAAATTAAACTACTTGATCTCGTAAACACCTGCAGAAAGCAGTCACAAGCAACACAGACAGGGGGCTGAGCCTGGACTTTTTACTTCATCTTACTTCAAAGTTTATACATGCTGACAGCTAACAGGTACTGAGCCAATTAATTCAAGTACACTCACAGGCTGAGCATGCAACAGCAAAAATTAAACCAGAACAGAATAATGAAATGGTTTCGAGTTTCTCCATAGCTGTCCCCCTCCAAGTAATCAAATCCTGTACCCAGAAAGGCTAAGGTAATGGTAACTCTAGGTCCAACCCCCCTGCCAGGGCAGGACCATACAATCCAGTGCAGGTCACACAAGAACGCATCTAGACAGGGCTGGAAAGGTTCCAGTGAAGGAGATTCCACAACCTCTCTGGGCAGCCTGTGTCAGTGCTCTGTCACCCTTACAGTCAAGAAGTTCTTCCTCATGTTGAGGTGGAAGTTCCTGTGCTGCAGTTTACATCCACTGCCCCTTGTGAAGCACCTAAATTCCAGGGACAAAACCTAGAACATTGGCAGAAGCCTCCACACTCAAAAGTGCCTGAGAAATGTTTATCTAATCATATCATTTACTTTGCATAGGTAAATAGGGAGGTGGTTCAGAATAGGTCCATCTGAAGTCCAGGACAGAGTATTGTTGTTTTTTTTCATTGTTAGCCCAAATGTTTCAAAGTTCACTAGCAGTACACATGCAAGCTTGCTTAGCTCAGTGGTTTCTTAAGAATCAAAGGATGAGATGTAGCAACTAAAGTTTTGAATAGAAAAAGTTTCCCATCAGCTGATAATTCCTTCTAATTATTAAAATTCCACAACTACATTTTGACTTGGACAAACCAACAGGTCTCAAAACAGTATTATACAATTAACCAGTTAGCAAACTTTCCAACAAATTAGACTGCAGTATCAGAAGGTGGTAGCAGGAGCTAGAGCAGCTCTTCCACAGCAATGGTGACTTCTCTTAAGTCTGACATGAAAAAAAGGGATAACCTAATCATGATATTTCAACTGCTCAGCTTAAGGAAGCTAAAGACATGAACACAAAAGAACATTTGCATGTACAAAGGTTTAGCTTTAAAGGCTTTTCCTGGCTTCTCTCTCCCCACACCAGTTAAAATCCCCTCCTAGAAAACAGCTCATGTTCCTCCACATACCTCATCATCTGAGCTGATATAGCTTCCAGAAATGTTTTTTTCCAAGTATATTCTTGAAGTGGTTTGCTGCAGAAAGTCTGAGATCCTCTGTACAAGAAAGTCTCTGTCTTTCAAATTGGCAAAGAGGAAAGTCATTCTGTTTTTCGTGCTGATTGACAAAGGGCTGGGCAGCACACTGGAGCTGTCTGCCTTTTCCACTATTGTCACCTAGGGAGAAACAGAACAGCTTAACATCTTTAGTTCTTCAAGTTGCTTGGTCTGAGAAACCATCTTAATACAATAACCCCATGCCCCTTCCCCCTTAGCTCGAATCACCATGGACATCTCTTCTATGGGAAACCAGGACTGGGATACAAAGACTTAACAAATCTGAAAGATGAAGCCTGTCATCCCTCAAAGAGCTGGCTTCAGCCCAACATCTTTGCACCACTTCAGTTTATTTCTCTTAGGCTTTACTTTAAGAGAATCAGTAAAAAAAAAAAACAAACTTCTGTGGGATACAAATCAGTGTTGTTTTTTTTATTTTAATAGGATCTCCAAATCCCTCTCCTGCTTCCCAGTACCACTATGGGCTGAACTGACAGACTTTTGCTTACTTTTTATTGCCTGTGAATAATGCAGTCTAGGGATAACACTCCTGCTCTACTACATCATGGCTGCATACTGTGATAACAGTTGTTACTGCAGCTGTGTTTCCATGGTGTACAGGGGAAAACTAACCCCATTTCTTTTGTGAGGGAAGACAACTCCTGACCCTGTGAGGTGGAGGTTTCTGTTTGGTCTTCAATTGTTAGTGAAATGGTCACTAATCTAACTGACCTCCAACATGCAAACAGTCTACTGAGTATAGGGCAGCAGTTCCCTCAGCTCTGGGTAATGCATGTGAAAGAAAGCCAGGGCTAGGTCATGCATGCTGGACAAATTGTAGTAGGCAGGAACCTTAAACTAGGATACATGGTCATTAAGTACTACTTAGAACACATCATAGAATGGTAAGGTTGGAAGGGACCTCAAGGATCATCCAGTTCCAACCCCCTGCCATAGGCAGGGACACCTCCCACTAGTACAGGTCACCCAAGGCCTTGTCCAACCTGGCCTTGAACACCTCCAGGGAGGCTGTGGAGCACAGAATCACCCAATGTAATCAAAGATCACATTGGGTGATTCTGTGCTCCACAACCTCCCTGAGCAACCTGTGCCAGTGTCTCACCATCCTCAACACATGCTCACAAGAGATTATAGGGATGAAAAGAGCTTTTTCTTCAATCAAGAGAAAAAAGAAATAGTTCAAAGCTAGAGTGCAGTTTCCAACAGGAGATTATTATTTGCCCTGTACATTTACCAACGCAAATATTTACCTCTCGAAGAGGGATAATAAGGCTGCACAAGTTCTCTTCTTTACTAGTAAAGCAAATGTAGTTGGTAGAAACAAACATCTGACCCAAAATATGCATTTTGTTGAAGGGAGTCCAGAGAGTGCAGTCTGTGTGTCCATCCAGCTTCTCGTCCTTGGGCAGCCGGAACAGCGCACGGTATCTCTCGCTCTTTGCCCTGGCATCAAGATCCCTGGGGGGAAAAAAAAGGTCACAAAAAGCTTTTCTTGTGTTATGAAACACATCATACATTTAAAGAGTTGTTTATACAAATCAGTGCAAGTTACCTGTGACATGCAACTCATGGTAAGTACTGAGCCTGCAGCAAAATGCTATGAAGCCAGGAGTTTTAACAACCCTGACTGCCAGGTTCTGCACTTTGGCCACAACAACCCCATGAAGTGCTACAGGCTGGGGACAGAGTAGCTGGAGAGCAGCCAGGCAGAGAGGGACCTGGGGGTACTGGTTGACAGGCAACTGAACATGAGCCAGCAGTGTGCCCAGGTGGCCAAGAAGGCCAATGGCACTTGTACTCAGCGCTGGTTAGGCCACATCTTGAGTACTGTGTCCAGTTCTGGGCCACTCACTTTAAGAAAGATCTTGAGGTGCTTGAACATGTCCAGAAAAGGGCACCAAGGTTGGCACCTCACACTGTGAGGAGAGGCTGAGGGAGCTGGGGGTGTGCAGCCTGGAGAAGAGGAGGCTCAGGGGAGACCTCATTGCTGTCTACAACTACATAAAAGGAGGTTGTGGCCAGGTGGGGTTGGTCTCTTCTGCCAGGCACCCAGTGACAGAACAAGAGGACACAGTCTCAAGCCGTGCCAGAGCAGGTTTATGCTGAATGTTAGGAAGAAGTTCTTCACAGCAAGAGTGATTGGCGTTGTAATGGGCTGCCTGGAGATGGAGTTACCATCCCTGGAGATGTTTAGAAGGAGACTGGATGAGGCACTTAGTGCCACGGTTTAGTTAATTAGAAGGTGTTGGGTGATAGGTTGGACTCAATGATCTTAGAGATCTTTTCCAACCTGGTTAATTCTGTGATTCTGTGAAACAGTGGAAATAGCTTGCATGCAGGGGATGTACAATCTCTGCTGCTAGAACATTCTGGAACTACATGGAAAAACAGCTCCCATGAATAACTTCAATATACTGATCCTGATTTCTCAGTAGGCTGACATTTTCCCATCCAGTCCTGCTTTCAAAGAATATATGCAGTGGCTCCATTTATTACTAAACAGCACAGCAAATAGCATATCCTTAAATAACACATTTAGGTAATATTACACCTAAAATGCTTCTTTGTAGCTTAGTTATTAACATGATGGAATCCTCAGGGCTACAGTTTGTTAACAATTTCAAGAGTTAAGCCTAATAATGCATTCAGTGCACAACACCAAAGTGAAAGACGAACCTGAGTGACGTAATGCTTGGCAGAGGTCACTAAGCAATGAGAAACACAAACCAGGATACAATTCTGTATGGTTCACTAACAGGATCAACATACAAAATAACAAAGAACTTAACAAGATACTATCAAATTACAGTATGGGAGCTGTAAGAGAAGAAGAAATATTTTCCAGATTAATTTCTCATCTTTCAGTTTTCTTTTGTATCTTGTTACCCAAAATAAGTTCTGGACTACAATTTTCCCATTCTAGTTATAGGACCAAGTATGAATGTTGGGCACATTTCTTAACAACCCTTAAACTACTTCATTACTTTCCCCACATAACATAAAAGGGCCTTACATCAGATATGTACCTCAGTGTCAGGAGATATGTTAAAGAGCCTCTGAACAAATGAGAATTTGGCTCAAATGTACTTTTTACTTTTGCAACATGCCCTTTAGCTTGCAGGAGACTGAGAAGTGACCTCATCAATGTTTATAAATATGTGAGGGGTGAGTGCCAGGAGTCTGGAGCCAGGCTCTGCTAGGTGATGCCTGATGACAGGACAAGGAGCAATGGGTGGAAGTTGATGCATAGGAATTTTCATGTAAACATGAGGAGGAATTTTTTCCCTGTGAGGGTGACAGAACACTGGACCAGGCTGCTCAGGAGAATTGTGGAGTCTCCCTCTCTGGAGATATTCAAAGCCCACATGGACACATTCCTGTGTGATCTGCTCTAGGTGATCCTGCTCTGGCAGGGGGGTTGGACTGGATGAGCTTTGGAGGTCCCTTCCAGCCCTCGACATTCTGTGATTCTGTGATATTCAAATGTTTCCCCCTTCCCTATATCAACCCAAATAATTCCATTTAAATCATTCTCCACATTTTGCCACTGCTGGAATCAATCACTTTTTCTTTTTGGAGCAAATGGAAGCAACATGAGGAAACTACTGGACAAAATGCTGCAAGAAGGTCTGAGGAGGAACGAGCAACTTGGGAGTTAGTGCTACCTACCGTTTGAGCGCGGAGACTTTTTTGGGGGATTTCTTTTTCAGTTTGGGTAATGACCTGTCCTGTTCAAATCCTTCATTGTCCAAAAGCTGCCGCATAGCTATATTGGCCAGCTGCTCCATGAGTTTAAATGTCTCACTGATGTTAAGGAATACTGAGAAGAAATGTTCACTTGACCTCGTGCTCACTTTGATCATGTCGGGGAAGAGCAGCGTCGCATTCTTCTCCAGCTGAGTGATATCGACCCAGCGAATGACTAACTTGGCTGGACAGAAGCAAACAAACAAACAAGGAATCAGTTAAAAATAAGCATATTGAAGAGCATCTCTCCTCCTCTAGAAATGGCTAGATTCAGACTGGATGTTAGGAAGAAGTTCTTCAGCATCCAGAGTGGTGAGACCCTGGAACGGGTTGCCCGGGGAGGTGGTGGAAGCCTCATCCCTGGAGGTGTTTAAGGCCAGGCTGGATGAGGCTCTGGCCAGCCTGAGCTAGTGTGAGGTGTCCCTGCCCATGGCAGGGGGGTTGGAACTGGATGATCCTTGTGGTCCCTTCCAACCCTGACTGATTCTGTGATGCCTCTTCCTTTAAAATGCATTCATCTGAAATTAACCCCATTAATGTTTACAAGTACAGGAATGGCAGAGGTTGGAAGGATGGAGCCAGGCTCCTCCCATTGCTGTCTAGTCACAAGACAAGGGGCAATGAGTGCAAGCTGGAGCAGAGGAGGTTCCATGTAAACATAAGGGAAAGCTTTCACTGTGAGGGTGCCAGAGCACTGAAGCAGGCTGTCCAGACAGGTTGTGGAGCCTCCTTCTCTACAGACATTCAAAACCTGCCTGGATTAGTTCCTGTGTGACCTTATCTAGGTGCTCCTGCTCTGGCAGGGGGTTGGACTGGATGAGCTTTTGAGGTCCCTTCAAACCTCTGACATTCTGTGAAATTTTCCTGCATCTTGAGAAGTTGGGAGGACAGCATAAACAGACCCAGATTGTACAAACAAACTATGATTGTTTGACAAACAGCAGATAAAAGAGTTTAAATATCGTTTAATTCTGTACAAAACACCACACAAAAGCACTACAGAGCTAGGTGGGCTAATAATTTATCACTGCTACAGCTCAGACTCTGATGTCTTCTTTACTTATGGAAGCAAAGGAAAGGGTTCCAAACACATCAGAGAGGCTTGTGTTATTTTTACACATTACAAAGTTTCACACATTACAGTAATGACAGAACTTTGGCTTTTCTTCCAGCACCACTACAGGATCTTCTCCTTAAACCAGGGGCTAAATTTACATTTTGCTTTGTCAAAAACCCATAAATCCAGGCATTCATTGGGTATATCTACACAGCTGGCTAGGAAGACCTGGGACTGTTCCATTGCCCATAACCAAATATGTGACTTGTTCACCTCCCCACTGCTCAGAATTAACTCCTCTAGAGCAGACTATTTGCATCCACACTATGCAGTGCTTGATCCTGGCTCTTCTCCAAACCCTTTGTGATGCTCTGGTTTGTACAAGAGAAAATGTGGCATTTGAAGTTGCAAAGTTTGCCAGAGTAGTGCTGTAGGATCATACAAGAGCACAAGGAACCCAAATCAGTGTGACCTCATCCCTATTCCCCTTTGGTCCCACACCTCTAAACCATGTCCAGGTACTGTTCTGCAGAGAACTGCTTTGAGAAACACAAACCAAACAGGGAAACAAGTGCAGAGGTAAGCAGTGTGGCAAGCAGGGAATTGCTCCCTGCTCCTCTTCTCCTTGGCAGCATATTTTCAGTGGGTGAACAGCAACTAACTACAGCTCTAATTTCTACTACTAATTTCCTAACAACTCTGGAGTGCACAGCCCCCCAACCCACTGCAGAACATACCTTCCCTGCCCATCAGGAAAGAGTAAAAGCAAAGGTGATTAATGCTGAGATACACCCAGCCCTGGCGGGGAACCTTCCCCTTCCAGTAACTGCAGGAGTAGTAGTTCACTAATTTCTCTTCTTCTGGCATTCCAAACAGCTTGTGAAATTTCACTATGGCTTCCTTAAATTTTTCTGTATCATCATCCTCCTTGATGCCATTGATTTTGTTGTACTCAGCAATGATGCCCTAGTAGGGAGTGAAAGAAGGACACAGCATGTTAGTTGCCATGAGGGAGCAGACATCCTCACTACCACTGCTGCCCAGGCCACAGCCACAACAGCTACTGTTATGGCAAGCAACTCTTTTGCTTATCTCTTATTCTTCTGCTCATTCTTTTCCTTGTGCAGTTATTTACTTTATTCATGTCTGTCTTTCTGAGGATTTTGCTCCTTATTTTGTATTTCTTTTAAAATTATAATCACACTGCTATAGGTACCTGTTAATCTCAATTTTTCCCTATTTTTTTTTTTTACACACATACTTCTACTTAGAATCTGGTTTTCAAGCAAAAAAAGGAGGTGGAGGAGCACCCAGCAAAAAAAAAAAGGAGGTGGAGGAGCACCCAGCAAAAAAAAAAAAGGAGGGGGAGGGGCACCCAGCAAAAAAAAAAAAGGAGGGGGAGGAGCACCCAGCAAAAAAACAATCAAAAAGAAGGGCAACCAAGGTAAAATNAGGAGGGGAGGAGCACCCAGCAAAAAAAAAAAGGAGGTGGAGGAGCACCCAGCAAAAAAAAAAGGAGGTGGAGGAGCATCCATCTGGTTTTCCATCAAAAAGGAGGAGCATCCAGGTCAAATTTGGTTAGAATCCACAGCAGTTTTCCTTTCACAGTCACATTTATCACTAACAACATTTACAGTAATATATTTCCCTACCTGTATTTTCCCTCTGACAAATGTATTTATGTCATTCTCGTTTTCAAAGATTGAAAGAGTTTGCAACAAATTCTGTTCAAGCCATTCCCAGTGTTCAGTGATTTCTTTCCTTGAGCAACCTGTAGAGAACAAAGAAACAAAACAAAACCAAACACACCAAAAGCCACAAAATAAATAATTCATCAATGTCTGTATCCTCTTAATCATATCCAAAAGGCTAATAAAATTTGCCAGCAATTGGAGGTGCAATATTTCACTGGATGCTGTCCCCCTTGGGTATTTCAGAAAGTTGTTCCTTCAAAAAGGCAGTTGAGGGAATTATATCAAAATCAGAACTTAGTTTTTCAGAAGTTTTTTCAGTAAATAAGCCTTACATGTTCACATGGGAACATCTGTGTCTGAAACCTGATTAAAACTATGCCAATCCAGGGAGGAATTGGCATCAACACTACTTGGGTTGTAGAAGAACTCGATGCAACCATCTCGAATGCACACCAAACAATCATTTCCCTTGTTGTTCAGCAACAAATGATGAAGAAAAACATTCTTCCTACACTTCACAATCGGAGCTTTACACAGCTCCAGAAAAAGCAACAGAACCAAACACTCTGTGCAACTTCCAGGGGAATTCCACAGCTCTAGCTTCAGTATGGAGACATAAATCACAGTGCAGAATAGCCTGCATGTGGAGCCCATGTTTCAAGAACCACAAGTGATTACCATTGCTGCTTCTCCTTAAAATTACTGGATGCAATCAGACCTTTCTGGAACTCAGAAGGTGGTCTGAAGACTAATTTGGCTTTTACACTGCTGTAAAGAGCAATGATGAAATACAAGACTAGGTTGTCATAAGAAAAATTGCTCCTCTAGAAGAACAGTGACAAGCACTACAGACAACACTACCGAGATGAACTCCTTCTGAAAGCTGTTTCTTGTTTGCAGTTCATCAATTATTTTTCATCACTTCTTATGAGACAGCTTTGGTTGATTATTCTCAGCCTGTAACAACCTATCTCATTGTTTCTGCTGCTTTTTGTCTCCACTGTCTCACTATTTACTCCCCCAGTCTCATCTACACCAGATCGAGCAATCAGGCCAAACCTCACAGCCCAGTTCTCATCAATTTATCATGACAGCCTAGATCTTTCTCTTTGCTTTGTTCACTCAGGATTAAAGAAAACAAACCCACACACTTTTACTGCTAGTTTTGAGCTACAGGTCTGTCTTAACTCTGCTGCTGGCAAGTCTTTACTTATCTGAGCATATTAGAAACATTCACCATTTTGCCATTATCAACCATTTAGATAAAACTCCCAGGGAAGTAAAAAAAAAAAAAAAAAAAAGAAAGTTTC
>WBNM01008150.1:1550-15892 GCA_013399055.1 Ramphastos sulfuratus
GGCAGCAGTGGGTGCTGAAGGGCAGCAGTGGGTGCTGAAGGCAGCAGTGGGTGCTGAAGGGCAGCAGTGGGTGCTGAAGGCAGCAGTAGGTGCTGAAGGCAGCAGTGGGTGCTGAGGGCAGTAGTGGGTGCTGAAGGCAGCAGTGGGTGCTGAAGGGCAGCAGTGGGTGCTGCAGGGCAGCAGTGGGTGCCGAAGGCAGCGGCGGGTGCTGTTTGCTTGCTGCCAGCATCTGAACGCTCACCGCCGAGCTTTGCCAGCCTGCGTGTCGGGCGCTGTCGCGAAGGAGCTGCTTTGATCATGGTTAATTAGCGCTCCTGGGCTGACAGCACCCACGGGAGTGAGCTCTGCGGCACCCAGCACCCCCTCGGCGCTGCTGCAGCCCCTCACCACCCCAGCCCCTGCTTCTCCCCCATCCCAAGGGCTGCAGCGCCGTGCCACGGGGGTTACCCACAGCCCAGCGGCGGGCAGGGCGCAAGGGCACGGCAGAGAGGGGCATCGCCGCCCCGACCCCAAGGGGGCAATCATGTCCTTCCCAACGCTGCCTCCTGCTCCATGCTCTTTTTATCCCCCTCCAATAGCGAAGGCACTGCCAGGACCCCAAGTTTCCCTCAGAACATCTCCATTCAGCTGAACAGCAGCAGCAAAAGCAGCAAACGCCCACGGCCTGCTTCTCACTCCTGTTTATCTCCAAAGCTTTGGGTTGGTTTTGGGTTTGTTTTTTAGGGTTTTTGTTGTTGTTGTTGTTGGGGTTTTTTTCTCCTTTTCCTTTGTTTGTTTTTTTTTTTTTTCTTCTTGATTTTCCCCCCCCCTGCCTTTAATCTGGAGGAGTTTTTGCAGCTCAGAACAAAACCCAAGCAGAGCGATGGATGCCAGGCTAGAGGTGGCCTCTGGTTTAGCTCTGCTCTGGGGTGATCCATGCCAAGGTGAAGAGGGCCTGGCCAGTGGGAGGTTGTGATTTGTCTGGTAGTGGGGGGGAAGCCAGGTGGCAGAGACAGTAATGGGTTTCCCAGGCAGCTGATGTTTTGTTTTGCTTTCCTGGTTTGTTTCTTCTTCTCTTTTTTTTTTTTTTTTTTTTTTTTTCATATTTCAGATACTTTGGAGAAAAAAAAAAAAAAAAAAAAAACCAGCCCCAGAGCATCATCTGGGAGGAGAGTTCAGAGCTGTGAACTTCCCATCTAGGAACCTATAGGGCAAACCCATGAAGTGCTGGGGAAGGGCTGACCTCAGGTCCCCATCATGGAGGATGCACCCAGCTGCAGAGGGCATGTGGTGGTGGTGGGGACAGGATCAGGTCCTGCCTTGCCTCTTTGCCACTCCCATCCCAGGGTTGGCTTCACTTTATTAGCAGGGGAGCAGACCTGGGAGGCTCAGCATGTGCATGGAATCCCAGACTGGTTTGGGTGAGAAGGGACCTTTCAAGCTCATTCAGTCCAACCCCTCCCTGCAGCCAGCAGCTAGAGCAGGATGCTCAGAGCCCCAAACAACCTGACCTGTAATGGGTGCCCAGTTCTGGGCCCCTCAATTTAAGAGGGACATTGAGGTGCTTGAGCGTGTCCAGAGAAGGGCAACGAGGCTGGTGAGAGGCCTCGAGCACAAGCCCTATGAGGAGAGGCTGAGGGAGCTGGGATTGTTTAGCCTGNTGGGGAAATGACTCTCCCACCTCTCTGGGCAACCTGGGACAGGCTCTCAGCACCCTCATGTCTCAATATAAGAAGTTTCTTCCCTGTTTCTAGTGCACATCTCCCTCATTTAGTTTCAAACCACCACCACCCCACCCCTTGTCCTGTCACAACAGGCCCTGCTCAAAAGTCTATCCCCAGCTTTTATTATTTGCCCCTTGAAGCATTAAAAAGCCACCAGAAGAGCTTCTTGGGGCCTTCTCTTCTCCAGGCTGAACAATTCCCAACTCTCTCAGCCTGGCCTCACAGCAGAGGGCTCCCAGCCCTGCCAGCATTGCTGTGTCCCCTGGGAGAAGGTTTTTCTCCATTGTGAGGGTGGCAGCATCATTTAACAGCAAGGATAGATGGGTGGGTTTCAAGGCACCCTGGGGTGGGTGACTGTTACCTTACTCCTCTCTCTGACAGTCCCTGCTGAGCCAGGAGAGACCCCCAGCAGCTCAGCTCTGTGCCCCAGGACCCCTTCTCTCCCTGTGCTGCCTGGTGCAGCTCAGGTTATAATTTATTAATCTGTACACAGGTTTATATTTGGCTCTCAGCAAGTCTGCAGCAGGGAGCTTTGAGTACCAACCTCACCTTGGAGAAGGAAAAAGTCTACACAGAGTCCTGGAGAGGAGACACCCAGGGCTGAGGGACAGTTTTGAGGATGGCTTTGGGGACAGGCAGAGCTGCATTTTGGGCTCAGTGCTTTGCAAGGAGGCCCTGAGGGTCCTCACTTGTAGGAAGCATGAGGTTAGATTTTCCCCATGCAGGAGCCTCAGTCAATGGGCTGGAATGAACCTGTTCCCTCCTGCTGTTTGTTCAGGAGAGCTGGGAGGCTTCAGAGAGGAGCCAGGCATTCAAAGGGCCTTTGAAAACCTGAATTGAAGGCTCTGAGAGAGGAAATGCTGCGTTTTTTCCTTCTGCTCCTTGGACAGCTGCAGCCAGCACCTGGCAGCCTTCAGAGCTACCTTGGTGGAGAGAAGGGGAGTAGCTGGGTTCGGGTAGGACAACTCTGCTCAGCCTCAAAGCACAGAGCAGTCACCACCAGCAAAGGTCCTGGAGCTTCCTGTGCCCCTGTCCCACTCTGAGGTCCAGCAAGGGGCAGGGAGCTGCTGTCACATCCCAGCAGGGATGGCTGAGCACTGAGGCTCTGGGTTTGGACAGCTACCCCCCTGGGGAGCAGGGGCAGATTCTGTGCCAGGCTGCAGCAGACTTGGAGTATGGTGGTGCCAAAGCTGGGGCTGGGAAAGTGTCAGCATCTTGCCAGGTTTGGTCCTGACAACACAAGGAGAACCCAGACAGCTGTGGGCAAACATCTGCATCACAGGTGACAAACCACAGCAGCAGCAGCAGCAGAGCCTGTGACACCTGACAGGACCAGGACCAGGGATCTGTGCAAGCTGGCAGCTCCCTCCCTGTCCTCTCCAGTGGCTTTGCACTTGGCTAATCTTGTGCAGTCCTCTGCAAAGCCCAGAGGCTCCTCAAGGTATTTCTACTGCGTGCTCACAACCAGCCTCTGTCAGCCGTGGAGATGTTAGCAGGGACACAGCCAGGGACAGGCAAGGGAGTGGAGGGATGAGGAAATGCTTCATAGTTTCCAGCTCTGTTCCAAATTAAGCTCTTAACCTTTTCAAACATGTTTTACAGTGCTTGTAGTAAGCTCTGACCCTCTTTGTGCTGAGACATCCTCTCCCAGCACAGCCCAAGGCAGCAGCCATGCTGCACTGGGAGGAACACCAAGGGCCCAGAAGCAGAGATTTAGGAAATCCAGAGCCTTGGATTTGCAAGGAGTGGGATGAGAGCAAACACACTGAGACCTCTGGGGACCCAGAGCCACGTCTGTGGGGCTGGGAGCTGTGGGACAGGCTGCAGAGACATTCCTAGCTATGGGTGGGTCCACCCCATAATAACCCACAGACCCCAAGAGATGAAGGAGTTATTAGATGAGGCTCCAGAGCCCCAAAGGCAGCCTGTAATTATGGTGGGATGGGGCAAAGCCCTCCCCAGTGGTTCCCAATGCTGGTGGCCATGCCAAGCCAGGAGGCACGGCCAAAGGAGGCAATTTGGGGTTTGCTCCCCCTCCCCTGAGCCCCTTCCAAGAGATCTGAAGGCAAATTGGAGCTGCTTGTGGCCACTGCACAGCCTGACCCCATTCATGGCTGGACCACAATGGGATGGATGGGCAAGGACAGAGGCACAGGAGCTGCTCTGTGCAGTGCAGATGTGGTTGTCACTCAAGGGTGGCACTAGGTCCACACAGCATGGCCAGGGCAGAGCACAGAGCAGTGGCAAGAGGACATGAGTGGGAGCTGGGAGCTGTCAATCCACTTATTTTTGGTGGCAAAGGACCCCTCTGGTGCAGGAGCATGGAGCAGCTGGGATGTGGCTGCAGCTGGGCACTGATTTCACCATCCTGGTGCCCCACAGGAAGGAGAGGAAGGGAGCAGACAGCAGGTGAGGATTCCTTGTTTGGGTAGGACATTGGGAAGGATTTCTTAGCTGGAGGAGTGGTCAGGGATTGGCACAGGCTGCCCAGGGAGGTGGAGGAGTCCCCATCCCTGGAGGTGCTCAAGAAACCTGTGGCCATGGTTTGATGGCCGTGGTGGGGTTGGGTTGGGTGATCTCAGAGACCTTTTCCAAGCAAACCAATCCCATGATTCTATGATTCCCTGATGGCATCCCACTCCCAGCCAGAGAAAGCCTGGGCTGAGGCCTCACAGCTTGCTGCATGCAAGGGAAGCTTTGAAGCATGTCCCACAGAGATGGGGATGACTCCAGGAGCATGGGATGGAGTGACGGTGAGAGCATCACCCTGGGACAGCCCCAGCCAGAGTGTCCAGCAGAGCCCTGGGGCTCACCCAGCAGAGCTTCTGCCTCCAGATTGCCTCAAATCTGGGTTCAGGAATGTTGTTTGGGATGAAAATGGATCACCCAAAAAAGAAAAAAAGTGGAAAAGGAGGCCAGGGGCAGAAGGGAGGTCAAGGGAGGGTTTGCCCTGCCCTTCCACCCTGACTTTTGTGTTTCTGGAAAGAAGGCTGCAGCTGCCCAGTGCAGGGGTTTGCCAGCTGTTGAGCACATTCCCTCCACCCCAGTTCAGTCAAGGCTGAGTCCAAAGGGACCTGCTGATCCCTGCTCCCCTCACCAACTCCCTGCACCCCCAAAGATTCCACCCCTAAGCTGCCAGGTCCTACACCTGAGTCATGACAACCCCCTGCAATGCTCCTGGCTTGGGACACAGTGGCAGGAAGCTGCCCAGCTGAGAAGGACCTGGGGGTATTGGTCAACAGCCAACTGAAGATGAGCCAGGGTGTGCCCAGAAGGGCACCATCATCCAGGCTGGCATCAGCAGTAGTGTGGCCAGCAGGACCAGAGAGGTGACTGCCCCCCTGTACTCAGCACTGGTGAGGCCACACCTGCAGGACTGAGTTCAGTTTTGGGTTTCTCACTCCAGAAAGGACATTGAAGGGCTGGAGCAGGTCCAGAGAAGGGCAAGGAAGCGGGGAAAGGGTCTGGAGGATAGGGCTGGGGAGGAGCAGCTGAGGGAGCTGAGGATGTGCAGCCTGGAGAAGAGGAAGCTGAGGGGAAACCTTTACCCTTCAAAGATCTGCCTTTAAAGGTAAGGTTTAGGAGGGCCCCTGAAGGAGCTGCCAGGGCATGGCATGGTGAGGCTGCTACACCATCACCGTGAGCCCACAGGACTGATAACCCCCTCCAGGACAGGGAGGGCTGTGGAAATTAAAGAAATTAGTGTGAGTGGAAGGACAGAGCAACCAACAGCCCCAGCAGAGCTGAAAACTTCTTGGAAATGTGAAGGAGGCAGAAACATTTCCAGGAGTGAAAAGGGAAGCTCCGAGGCAGCCTCGCTTCTGGCACTGGATGCTTTTGGATGCCCATGGGAGGGTTGGTAGCACTCCCTTAGAGAACCACAGAATGGTTTAGTTGGAAGTGACCTCAAAGGTCATCCAGTTCCAACCCCCTGTCACAGGCAGGGACACCTCTCATCAGCCCAAGTTGCTCAAGGCCTCATCCAACCTGACCCTGAACACCTCCAGGAAGGGAGCAGCCACAACCTCCCTGGGCAACCTGTGCCAGTGTCTCCCCACCCTCACTCTAAAGAATTTCTTCATCATCTCCACTCACAATCTGCCCTCCTCAAGCTTCAATCTATTTCCCCTCATCCTATCCCTTGTCAAAAGTCCCTCCCCAGCTCTTCTGCAGCCCCCTTCAGCTACTGGAAGTTTGCTCTAAGGTCTCCCTGCAGCCTTCTCTTCTCCAGGCTGAACAGCCCCAACTCTCCCAGCCTGTCCCCATAGAGGAGATGCTCCTTCCTCCAGGCAGAACAAGCTTCAGCCTTAGCAGGAGCATCAGAAGTTTTGGTTCTTTGTTCCACTGTGAAGCATTTTGATCCTTGTGCCAAAAGCATCCTGAGAAACCCTCATCCACCCGTGGAGAAGACAACAGTGCCGGCTCCGAGAGCAGGACGTGCAGATGAAGGGCAAACTGAGGCCAGATTCAGTGGTTTCAAACACAAAGCTCCAGAGTATTTGATCAAAACAATTGGAAGGAGTCCAACCAAAACAGACACTGTGCACATCAGTTTGGGTTAGAGAACCCAAGCAAACCAAAGCCAGCATCTGCCTGGCCCTAATGAGATGCAGGTTGCAGCCGCTGGAGTAACTGCTCCGGAGGAGATTACCCAGGGGTAGGGATCATTGCCCTGGAGCAAGCAGAACTCTGTGTTCCCAGTTCCTGTCACCAGTTCAGGGCCTGTTTTGAACTGTCAGAAGGGTTTAGATGTTGAAAAGGTTTCATAGCATCACAGAATCATTTTGGTTGACAAGGCCCTTTCAGCTCATCCAGTCCACCCTCGGCCAAGGCTGGGGCTAAACCATGGGCCTCAGCACCACAGCTCTGCAGCTTTGAAACCCCTCCAGTGATGAGGATTCCACCACTGCCCTTGGCAGCCTAGGCCAGGCCTTGACAACTTTATGGGAAAAAAATTGTTCCTCATGGCCAACCTGAACCTTGCTGCAAGCAAGCAAGCCCTGGTGACTGTGGGGAATGTACAAATGGAGCTGAAACATGAGGCTGGTTTCTGATTTCCCCTGGGAAAGGGGAATGTGGTCATGGGGAATGGCAACATTCAGAGCCAGCTCATGCAGTGAGGGCTCCTCAGCATCTCCCATGGGACCACCAACCCCCAGCAGCCACAGTGGGTGCCTGAGTCCCACAGTGGGTGCTGCAAGAGAGCTTCCCCCAAAGGGTGCATGTCCTGGGTGAGGATGACCTCAAGCTTCCAGCTGGTGCAGAGGTCTCACTTCTTACCTAACCTAACTGGGGACAAGTTTCCAGAGAAGCATCCAAGCCCTGCAGAAGCCTCTGAAGTGCTGGCCACCAGGACACCTCGAGCTGCCAGAGCTGTGACGTTGGTTGGCACCACCTGGGCGCCCAGCAGCAGGTGTTACTGACTGCCACCACCTTCCCCACCAGCTTCCCTGGCACACAGCTCCCTGGCAGCAGGAACAGCTCTCTCCAAACAAGGTCACTTTCCACATCATAGAATCACAGAATCAGTCAGGGTTGGAAGGCACCACAAGGATCAGCCAGTTCTAACCCCCCTGCCATGCCCAGGGACACCTCACACTAGATCAGGCTGGCCACAGCCTCATCCAGCCTGGCCTTAAACACCTCCAGGGATGAGGCTTCCACCACCTCCCTGGGCAACCCCTTCCAGGCTCTCACCACCCTCATGATGAAGAACTTCTTCCTAACATCCAGTCTGAATCTCCCCAGTTCCAGCTTTGTTCCTTTCCCCCCACTCCTATCACCACCTGACAGCCTAAAATGTCCCTCCCCAGCTTTTCTGTAGCCCCCTTAAGATACTGAAAGGCCACAAGAAGATCACCTCTGAGTCTTCTCCTCTCCAGACTGAACAACCCCAACTCCCTCAGTCTCTCCTCACAGCAGAGCAGCTCCAGTCCTCTGCTCATCCTCGTGGCCCTTCTCTGGACCCCTTCCAGCACATCCACATCCCTCTTGTCACAGCAGCTCCAGAACTGGACGCAGTACTCCAGGTGGGGTCTCAGCAGTGCAGAGTAGAAATCAACCCAAAGCCCTGAACCACCTCTTCACCTACAGTGAGAGCCCTTCTCCAGCCATCCCACACTGCTGCTGTGGCAGTGCTGAGAGGGCAAGGGCAGATGCTCCCAGCCCAAGGAGCTCCCTACCCCACTCTAGAAGGGTTTTACCTCCTTGTCGGCAGCACAACCCCCCCCCCAAATTGCACTCCGAGTCAAAGCTCTCTCTGAATCCTCTCTCCCAGCAGATCCCAGCTCCGTGCTGCTGTGCTTTCCAGGCACACTCTTCCTGCCCAGCTAGAAAGGCTTCCTGGCAGAGTCCCCACTGTACAGCGTGTCCCTCGGCAGCCAACCCCCACCCCGCATCCTCCTCCTCCCTACAACCAGACCTTCGGCACGGTGAAGATCTCTGTAAGGCTCCCCAGGGGCAGAGGATGTTTTGGCTGGGAAATTCCAGTAGAAAGCAAGGAGCAAACAAGCCCAGAGGGAGTCTGGCACCTGCTGAGCTTCTCTAAGTAGTTACAGGCTCCCGGGAGGACCTGGGCGTGCTGCTGGAGCTGGGCATGGGATGGTGATGAGCGGTCAGAGCTCCTCCTTTCCTTTCCTCGCTGGAGGAAATGCTTTGAGAGCCCTGGAAGAGCTGTTTCCAAAGCTGAAGGGCACAGAGAGCCAAGATGGGGATGTGGTGAAGCTGTGGCAGTGCCATCAGCACCTACCCAGCTTTGCAGGACTCCTCCAAGATGCAGCTGAGCCTTGTGCTAGGGAGAGCTGCAAACTTTGAGCTCTCTACCCTCTCGTGGGTGCCCTCAGCAGCTGGTCCCCTGCCCCATTCCCTCCTGCACCCATCCCTGGGTTAGTCTTGGGGTGGTGTGGACCCCTTTTCCAAGGCAGGTGGGCACAGCCTGCAGAAATGCCAGCTTGGCATCTCTCTCCTACCAAACCAAAGACAAATTCCTGCTGTCACACAGTGGCCCTTTGCTAGGCAATTTATTTACCTTGGATGCTGCAGCCTTGTCGTTCATGGAAATGTTTATCCCAAATATTTAAGAGCAGAACTGCATAAACTGAGGCTTCCTGGGGCAGGAGGAGCCCAGGTTGCACTCAGAGCAGGCACTAATGCCTCCTTCCTGGGCACTGCAAAAAGTTGAAGACACTTTCTTGTGTCTCCCTAAGCATCACATCCCCAGAACCCCCAAACCAGAGACTTTTTTTTATCTGGCCAGAGGCCTCCTGGTTGCTTCCTGATGAGAAACGCAGGAGACCTGACAACAGCCCTTTGAAAAACAACATCCCCAATTCCACTAAGTCGTTAAACAGAGAAAGCCTGAAAAGTGCCAACACTCCTAGGAGAAAAGACTGGAGAGAGAGAGAGAGAGAGAGGAGAGAGAGAGGAGGGGGGGGAAGGAAAGAAAAAGCAGGTTATTTATAACGCCAGGCAGCGTTAGGGTCGCTTCAGTCTCTCCTGCAAACTGGCTGCTGCTGGGAGGTCACTCCCCAAAAAACCTGCCCAGCCTGTGACCTGCAAGCACAACATCTGAGCTGGGCTCTAGGGCGGGCAGCAGCCCTTGCAGATCAGGAGACACAACTCCCATGCTGCTTGGCACCCGGGAGAGCCCAGCGACCAGCAGCGAGGCTTTGCACAGGAGGCTCTCAGCCTGGTAAGTCCTTCTCTCTAGTTATTAGCATTGGGGGGGGGGGGGTATTATTATTTGCATTTTTAGGGTTGTCTTGTTTTTTCTTTTCCCCTTTGAAGCCTGATTTCCATCCCCTAGCCTCGCCAGGCTGGCAGCTGCCATGCCAAGCACATGCCAGCGACACAGGTGGCACAGCTCAGGTGCCAGCACTCCTGAGCTGCCGTGGTGGGGAAGCCCTCTCCTGCTAGCTATGCCTCTTGCCCCTCTGGCAGCTTCTTGTACCTCTGGCAGTGCCTGCTCGCTGCCCATCCCAGCTCTTCCAGCTTGGGACAAGTTGATTTCACACCTGGCACAGCAGCGATGGCCTGAGCCCATGGCTGACCACAGCCCCTTGCTCCAAAACCTGCTCTCTCTCCAGGTGAGGAGCTGACTCCAGCAGCTCAGCAGCCTCTGGGCACAGGAGAGTGGGGAGCAGAGATGACACAGATCTCATGGCTGATGCACTCAGCTCATATCCCACCCCAAAACTGGGGCTGAAACCCACTGGACTCATGGCTGATGCACTCAGTTCATATCCCACCCCAAAACTGGGGCTGAAACCCACTGGACTCATGGCTGATGCACTCAGCTCATAATCCCACCCCAAAACTGGGGCTGAAACCCACTGGACTCATGGCTGATGCACTCAGCTCATATCCCACCCCAAAACTGGGGCTGAAACCCACTGGACTCATGGCTGATGCACTCAGCTCATAATCCCACCCCAAAACTGGGGCTGAAACCCACTGGGCAGGGGGGAGAAGCAACCTTGGAGTGAAGCAGGGAGCAGTAGTGTCTGCTGAGGACAGGCTCTGGAGTTACCAGGATGTTAAATGGGGCACTGGCAGAGGTGGAGGGACTCCATGGATCTGTCCTGCCCTGCACAGAGGGGCCCCTTGGGAAGGGGCTGCCAAGCAGCTCTGCTTGGGTGGAGAAGCCCCTGAGCAGAGCAGGGCGGCTCTGGTATGTCAGCAGGCAGAGTGCCCTGGAGCAGCAGCAGCAGGAGGAGGAGAAACTCCTCTGTGGCTGCCAAGCTCCCCTGTGGCATGCAGCATCCCACAAGGCCACGTCTCCTCTGCCCCTCTGCTTCAGGAGCATGCAGAGGGAGGCAGGAGGGAGAGAAGGAGAAAGTGAGAGAGCCATGGTTGGACTTGATGATCTTCAAGGTCTTTTCCAACCCAAACGGCTCCAGGATCCTACCCTGCCTGTCGCTGCCTCAATCCCTCTTTTCTTCCAGCACAAGCAGCCTGCCAGGGTGCCTCGGTGGCAGGGCAGCTGCTGCCCAGCAGCAAACTGTGCCCTCTTTGTCTGCCAGGCAAGATCCCCTCTGACCTCTGGGGTGGGGACACGGTAAGGTTCCATCAGGTGACCCCACAGCAAGGAGGTGCCACTGGCCCATGCCTGCAGCTTGCCCACGCCGCTGGAGCGGAGCTGGCAGTGATGTGTCAGCAGCCCCACAGCTCTCTGCTCCCAGCCACGTAGAGAGCAGCCAGCAGGCAGGAGCAGTTCCTCTCCCCCTCCAAAAAGCACAGCCCCATGTATTTCCTGGAGGCATTTCAAGCTGCCTAGCTCCAGGCCACTCTGCAACCTCCTTTAGCCCTGAGATGAGGAGTCAGGATGAAGGATGGAGCTGGAGTCCTCCTGCCACCAGCACCATGCTGTGCCATGGTGGCAGCACGGGGTGGCTGTGAAGCCCACGTCAAGCCAAGAGGCTCTGAGATGGCTTTGCCTTGCTCAAGCCCTCAGCCCAGTCCTCTGGAGTCAGCTGAATTTCACAAGCAGAGTTCGAGCAACAGAAGGTCTGGAGGTGTTCATAGAGTCACAGAATGGAATGATTTAGCTTGGAAGGGACCTGAAAGATCAACCAGTACCAATCCCCTGCCACAGGCAGGAACACCTCCCACTAGCCCAGGTTGCTTAAGGACCCATCCAACCTGACCTTGAACACCTTCAGAGAGGGGTCAGCCACAACCTCCAAGGGCAACCTGTTTCAGTGTCTTCCTACCCTCACTGTCAAGAATTTCTTCCTCATCTCCAGGCTCAGTCTCCCCTCTTCCAGCTTCAATTCATTCCCTTTTCCTGCTCACATTGACCTCAAGGGGCCAGTGAATGCTGCCACTTGTCAAGGTGGGGCTGAACTGGGGTGGAGGGAAGAAAAAACACATCTGAGCCTGAAAGTGGTTTCATCTGAAAAGCTCAGGCAGGAGTTGTTTACCAAGCTCTGCATCAGTCCCCAGCAGCCTGAGCATCCTGTGCCTCCGTGGGGGGAAGGGAGAGCTGGATAAAGCCCACAGCAAATCATGTCACCAGCCAGTGCAGCACAAATATAGCTCCACCAAATCATGCCTGCAGCTCCAGCAACCCCTCCTCACAGCTACTGCTCTCCTCTGCTGGGCCAGAGAGTGGCCAAGCCCTTTCTCCTCCCTCCTGTGCAGCGCCTGGCACCTCAGGGCAGAGCTGTGGGACCTTACAGATTCAGACCTCATATCTCCACCCTCCACTCCTGGCCTGGATCAGCGATGGTGTGGCCAGCAGGACCAGGGCAGGGATTGTCCAGGGAGGTTCTGGATGCTTCCTCCCTGGAAGTGTTCAAGGCCAGGTTGGATGAGGCCTTCAGTGACCTGTTCTAGTGGGAGGTGTCCCTGCCCATGGTGGGGGGTTGGAACTGAATGAGCTTTGAAGGTCCCTTCCATCCTAAACCATTTCATGATTCTATGATTGGGCACTGCTGAGGCTGCACTTTGCATACTTGGTTCAGTTTGGGGACATTGAGGGGCTGGAGCAGGGCCAGAGAAGAGCAGTGAGGCTGGTGAAGGGTCTGCCCCCAACCCCCCTGCATGGGGTTGGAACTAGATGATCCTTGAAGTCCCTTCCAACCTTACCATTCTAGGATTCTGGGATTCTATGGCTGGATGCCCAAGGGGTGCAGCTCACCTGCCTCCAGCCCTTACACCTGACACTGCTGATGGCCTCCTCCCCATTTCTCCTCCCTTCCCCCCACAGGTCCCTCCAGCACCAGCACTATGCATTGGGTCACCATCCTGATCATGGCTGGGCTCTGTGGAGCCTCCCTGGGCCAGTACAATGAAGAAGAGGACATGGCCTGGTTACAGTACTACATGAGGCAATCCAGGATGTCCTCCTACAACTACATGCCCTACTACGAGGATGAGAGCAGCCCTTATGTGTACTCCTACCTCCCAGCTCCGGACACCGAGGCAGAGCCTGGCCCTGAACCTCAGCAAGCCACCTCCTGGCAGTGTCCCCAAGAGTGTGACTGTCCCCCTAACTTCTCCTCAGCCATGTACTGTGACACTCGCAGCCTGAGGTACCTGCCCTTCGTGCCCTCCAGGATGAAGTATGTCTACTTCCAGAACAATCTGATCACCACCATGCAGGAGGGAGCCTTTGACAATGCCACGGAGCTGGAGTGGTTGGCACTGCACAACAACCAGATCACCAGTGACAGGATGGGCAAGAGGCTCTTTGCCAAGCTCAAAAGACTGGAGAGGCTCTACATGAACAACAACAACCTGACCAAGATGCCCAGCCCCTTGCCCCGCTCCCTGAGAGAGCTCCACTTGTCCTACAATCAAATCTCTAAGGTCCCCTCCAATGCTCTGGAAGGTCTGGAGAACCTCACGGCTCTGTACCTCAGCCACAACTACATCTTTGAGATTGGAGGCTCCCTCAAAGGGCTCAAGTCCTTGATCCTCGCTGATCTGAGCTACAACCACCTCAGGAGAGTCCCTGATGGGCTCCCAATCTCTTTGGAACAGCTCTACCTAGAGTACAACTACATCAACACCATCCCTGATGACTATTTCAAGGTGTCTCCCAAGCTGCTCTACGTACGGATGTCCCACAACAGCCTCACCAACCAAGGGCTCTCTACCAACACTTTCAACAGCAGCAGCATCCTCGAGCTGGACCTCTCCTACAACAGGCTCCAGAAGATCCCCCGGGTCAGCACCAACCTGGAGAACCTCTACCTGCAAGGGAACCAAATCGATGGTGAGCAGAAAGGCATCAACCACAGCCTGGTGGTGCAGGAGGTGGTGATGAAAGGAGGGGTGAGGAGGTGGGGATGCAGAACCTGTGGGAGACCACCTTGGGTGATGGTCTGAGCAGGAAGCTGGAATTTGGGAGACTTGTAGGTGGCCCTGAGCAAGGCAGGAATAGGACCCAGTGCCTCCCAACACACCTGGGGCTGAGAAGCTGCCAGCTCTGAGCCCTCCTGTGTGATCCATGGGAACTCTGCAGTGGTTTTGCTGGACATGGAGCTGAGCACCTGCTGCTTCGAGGTGCCAGAACCCAGCTGTGGGTAGAAGCTGATGCACAACCTGAGGAGGAAGCTGTGGCTTCAAACCAGCATTGCACATAGCCTGGGGGATCACAAACAGACCCCCAGGGGTCCCCTGGGGAACAACAGGTGGGAACAGCCCACAGCAGGTGGGAACAGACATCACCCTGGGCAAGCTAAAGCAGGGGATGGGGACATGTTGGGTGGTGGCCAAGGGTCTGCAGCACTGGGGACCTTCCTCTGCTCACCTCCTTCCTGGCCTTGCAGGGCACCAGCACAGCCCACGGCCCCAGGGCCCCTTCCAAGGGTGGTGGTTTGCAGCCAAGGCAGGGGGGGGGGACATCCCTGCTGGGACTGGAACAGACAGGAGCTCTTGGTTATTAGAGCCATCAAGGCAGCATCTTCTGCCAGAACTGAAATTCACTCCACTTAATACACAAATAAATAAAAGGAACAGATTGTTCTGGGGCTGCTATTTATAAAAATAAGCTAGGGGAAAGAAAAAAATAAATAAAACAACCACCCCAAACCAAGAAACCTCCTGGAAAAATCCAGGCTTGCTCCTCTCAGCCCAGGGCAGGACCCTCCTGGAGCAGCGTTGGAGTGTCTGAGTGGGGTGGGGACAGGGATG